>NTHP01000038.1:1270846-1358346 GCA_003416845.1 Oplegnathus fasciatus
TTGTCTATTGCCACTTTAATCATAACTTGGGAAAAGCATAAACTTTTAATGTACAATACCATTCATTGTTTGATTTTGTTTGACAGAGATCTTTACACTGGTTACACATTTGGGCTGAATCATTTGGGCTGAAAAAATAATACATCAGTATTAGTGATTTAATTTAGCTTGCACAATTGTACAGTTTTGTTTTCACATAATTAAAAATATGTAGTGCAGTCTCTAAAATCCCATATAATGACATTGATCTCAAAGAAATGAAAGCTTGTGTATTATTATAACCCATAGCTTATTCATGTTATTCTTATGTACATATTTATATTATTTTACATAATAACATATCTAATATCCAACATGATTTATTAGGAAACTGTTTGATGCATAAAAACTATATCAATATCAAATTTATCGAAACCAATTGCAGATTAGTGAATAAAACATTTCTTTCAACCATGGCTGTATTCATTCATTTCTGTTTTAATAAAAGTAGAACAGTTTTCCTTTTTTGTTAAGAAGTACAACTTACACATAGTGTATTTTTCGTGTTTTGAAAAGTACAGAAGATGCTTTTAAGGACATTCTTCCTCTGTCTGCTTTCTTTAATATTGGTAGCCTTACTCATGTATTTCTGGATTATGAAAGCATGTGACATTCCTACTAGTGCTCTCTATGCCGGACATCTGCAGATGCACAGCTTTTATATATTTCCATCAGGGTCACAGCACAAATAATAATGTAACTGTGACAATGTCCTCAATACACCCAGGTAAGACTGGAAGGGAAAGTTCAGAAATTCAGATTTCAACCTGTTATAGGTGAGTTTACACAGGACCACTGCCATGATGCTTCTGGTCATAGGAAACAATGAAATCAGGGTAAAAGCATTGAAATTATGGGAAATATTATAACGAAAATTAAATATATTCATCTCGTCATATTCAAACTACCTGGTACGAGCACAAATGAAAAGATTAACATTTAAACATAAATCTAGAGGCGCATTTTCTAAAATGACACCAGTAGTAAATTAAATCTTCTTATTTTTTTCTAATGATTCTTTGGAGTATTTATGTATGTGTCTTGAATTTGCACGGAAGCCTCTTTTTCCATATAAACTTCATTTTAAAGGGGTCATTAGGTTGCAGAGATGTTTAATGGTTTCTGTACTCTTTCTCTGTATCTTATGAGGTGGCTTCAGGTTTCTGCAATAAAACCGTAATGAAATTCTTGGGCTAATCAATGGAAAGATTTCTGCCCTGACAGGAGACAAGAGATGGAAAAAGAATGAAGAAGGGGCCTAAAAACAGGAATATAGAGAGGAAAAAATGAGAGTTGACATTGCCATGGGAACGGCTGCATCATGTGCATTCAAAGAGTCTGGGCATCTGACCACAGAGATTTTATAATATTGTGTAAGAGTCCTGACCCAACTCTGCCTGCAAAGGAATGTTTGGAATGAGAGCAATATTCTATAAGAAAGATAACACGTTAGCTAGGTTGCTGTAGAGGAAAATCAATTTTAACAAGAGGTAGTTCTTTGCAGGGGTGTGAGTAGAGGGGATAGGGGGATGAGGAAGCTTTTGATTTGAAAACACAAAATATACATTGACTTATAGCCACTCGCCTCAATCACAAGACAACACCACCAGCAGTCATACACCAGTAAGCTACTTTTTCTTGATAAATCAATGTGATATGCACTGAGATTTGGTTCCTGCTTAGGTACCATATAGTGTATAAGCACACACTTTATTATCCTCAAATCGAGCTCTACACTGTCTTCACAGTAGTTTACGCATACAGTAATCGACACAGAGCTGGACTATAAGCCAAGTCCACTGAGAGAAGTTTAATGCATAGAAACCATGTCATGTTGTATCAAACACTGGAGTTTACATCAATTTTACATAATATCTTGTTATTCTGTGCTAAAGTGGAGTTGCATTAGTCTAGTATCCTTTCAGGCATTCATGCATGAAACTTCAGTGGAGACTGTAAGCATCACAGAAAATCCCTGTGTGTCACTGATAAGGCCTTACAGTGATATGGATCAGAAGGGCATTAGAGTCTGGTGGATCAATAACTGCAGATGTTCTGCCTGCACACAACCACCAATCTTTAAGACGGGGGCTTACTATGGCACGATTGACAAATTAGGTCTGCAGGGCTTAATGACTAAAAGATAACAGGATAAAAGATGACCACAGGCTTACTTAATCTAGAGTTAGAACATTCATTATTCACTGTAAAATTCTCAACCTTAAACAGAAACCAACATTTAAAGAAGCTGAAATTGTATGGTGGTTTAAATTCCTGCATAACGGGTCAAATGTAGATGATGTGACATCATATTCAGATATTTTCAGCACGGCTAGAGTTCAGTTTGAATTCAGAAAGTCTTTTATTGATTGAAACCATCAATGTCAGCTTCTCACAGGTCCAATGGCTCCATTCTACAGCATCCATTTTGCAAAAATCACACAGATTGAAATCGATGAGAGGTTGGGCAGATATAATAATTTCTCCAGCGACAATGGACAGTAGACCAAAATGCAGCTTGGCTGCTGGCCATTTTTCTTGACTGCAAAAACTCATATGAAGATGACATATGAATGGCAAACAGGTAACTGCAATGTATAAAGTCAATGCATGCCAATTGAAATGGTCTTTAGTGTTTCCACAAAGTGTTGCACTATTGAGTGTCCCTGGTTAAAGTTTGGTTATGCTCAGTGCTTGAAGTGGGCCGGTACTCACAGGTACTTCTACATTTTACTCTTTGGTGTACCATGACTTTTTCTTGCGCACCGGCACTTCTCACAAGCTGCCGGTCCTCTTTTCTGCCCTCTCCATATCAGGTTCTCTGGGAAATTCATAATGGCCCTAAATAAACTGCATTACCCAGGGGGCACTACGTGACGCTCACCTGTTCCTGTTCTCGCCTGCCTGCTTTTCTCTGTCGGTGGTTAGTCTAAGTAACGTTACATTAACCTTACAATAATGTTGGCCTGGCTCCAAAAGGGCACAAAGAGAACACGAACAGAGTCAAATGAAAAATCAGCAATATCTCCTAGTATCTTTTATTCACTGTAGAAATTCAGAATGTAATACTTAATAATTTGCTGATACCGGCTGATACACATGCCAACATGTGAGTAAAGGGGCACTGGCACTTATTTTTTTCCACTTCAAGCACTGGTTATGCTAATCCTTTTCATAACATTTGAATAGTCTCGCCATTATTTTGAATATGTTGTGCTTAGACAGCGAAATTAAGTGAATGAAAGTAATCAAATCTATAATCTAAATGGTTGATCATTCGATCAGTCATTATCCACAAAGAACACAAAAAAATCCTAACAGATATCTCTGTCTTACATTAAATACTAAAACGTCCAAACTCTGTACAAAAAACAAACATGGTTCATGTTTTAGACGGATGTGTTGAAGGAAGGTTTTGTGAATTTTACATGCTTATTATTGTTCCTTAGACCTAAAGAGTAAAGTTTTCCTACTTGTTCTGCACTTTCTCAAATATGTACATTACTCATAATGGAAGTGTTTTAATATTCCTCAAAAAGGGTCATTTTCCCAAATTGAAAAGAACAAAATAGTTTTAGTTTTAGCTGCTGAAGTTTTGAGATATCGGTCTCTGAGGGTTCTTCAGCCACCAAAATATAATGGAGGTAAATGGAATCTGTTTCTGGTGTTCAAAGCATTGGAAAATGATATTTGACATGACAAAAAGGGTTCTAGCTACACTGGGCAATTCAATGAGTCATTGTGGAACTATTTCCTACTGAAGAAATATTTCCTTAGGTCCCTCAGTTTAACCCTTGATTGGGTTGAAGTTACATGTAGGCACTTTGCCAGTATGAAAATGATTAGAAGAACAATCACAGTCAGAGGGTTTGCCTGAGAGTGTTTACACAAAGATTCAGAATGTGTCAACTTGGATTATTTTAAGTTCGTATACTTCCTGCTGAACTGGTGTACAGCTGTCAAAATGTGATCACAGGCTGATTACAAAAGAGGTTACACGGGTTTCACAGCAGGCTACTTCTTTTGCTCTCAGTATCTCATTCAAGCTAAATCAAAAGAACATTTTAAAAACATACTCCAATATGTGTCAGTCATGCTGTGGGCTACACCAGAGATAGCCTTAAGAGCTGTAAAGGTTTTTGCTTGTTTTGCTTCTACTGTAGCGTGCTTTAAAATCTGTTTCTCATTGAGAACAGAACTTTGAATAAAAGTGCACTTCAGCAACTGGTTTCATAAGCATTGAAATCAGTTGGGCAAAATTGTTTGTTTTAGATTTACAGTCATTTCACAGGACAGTGAATTGTTGCAGTGAATGAATAGATGTCTCTGCTTATTGTGAACTACAAATCCCACATTTAAGAAATTTTACAATATCGTCATATTCTGCTTTTAATGAGATGAGTAAGATTCGAACATCTTATCCCATTTATAAGAAATGTAAATAAGACGTCGATATTTCACCTTCTTTACTCTTTATTTGCTAATCAGTCTATTAAATATAGTGTAATTAAGGGCTATATATTGTGAATCATTGCAAAACTCAGTCCAAGGCTCGTGGTTTGATAGCTCAGATTTATGGTTATTGATTTTTGGTGGTTTTGTGACTAGAAGAATGCAGCCCACTTGCGGTACACAGTACGATAGGCTTGTGACCAATAAAATCACCTCTTTCCCTCCCCTTGAAATTAATTTCATTTGTCCACAGCATCTGCAAAAATCCCATAGTGTTTGAAGTGGTTTTAATAGTTATTATTTCATAAAATGTATAAAGCATAAAACTCAAACTGACTGAAAGCTATAAGCTGCTGTTGGTGCTCCAAGGATGTAAATGTGTTACCACTCTTTTTGTACTCGGAAATATAATGATCTGCACTCACACTCTCTTTGACTGGAACGATACAAACCATGCCAAAGCAGCAGTGTCATGACAAATAATGGAAAAAAGATTTTATGTCAAACGCCCACTGTTGCCTATATAATAGGCTGTTATTTTGTAGCCTTTTGTACATTATGTCAGAATTCAGATACAGTGATGATACAGTTGATGTCGATCTTTTCAATTCAAATGTGCTGATTTGTTTCCTCTGAATGAATACTTGTTAATACAGAAATAAAGGGAACATTACACTTAACGGTTCTTTCAATATTTGTCTATTTATCCAGAGAGAGTTCAGTTATACTGTCTCCTTTTTCAAGCAACACTCAACTTAATTTTTACCCAATACACAGTATTTACACCCAGTATCTGGCCAGTATAATCGCAGCCTCACTGCTGATCACTGAGCAGCTGGGGCTCAAGCACTTTGCTCAAAGGCACCTGGACAACAACTGTATATTCCAGGCTCTCATTAATGTTACACTTAGAAGCTATTAAAATGTGCACAAAGGTGGTTTTGAAAGGCAAACCCCTCTAACTTAGCCATCTGGCACGAACAACAGCAAAGGAAACTGTGACCCATATGAAAGATTTTGCTAGAGAAGTGCTGAGTAGCATCTGCTCGCTGTGAAAATGCCTTGGGTCCTTCACATGACATGACAAATTACACTGGGCAGTTTACATTTAATTATCCACTTCAATGCTCACCTCAATGAAGAAGAACAGGAAATGGGGGAAAAAATTACATTATCTTTACTTTAGTACTTTATAACAAGTTTTTCGCCGTCTTTACCATTTTCAAATTGACTGAATGTGATTATTCCCACTCAGTATCTGGATGGTAAACATTAACATTAATAGCTATGACACATACTGTAGTGAGGAAGGAGGTTTTTAGAATACATTTGAACTTTTGATGGTGATGAATCGTGAACATTGTCTGCTCTGGTTAGCAGTCTGCCAGATGGGAGAATACTGTACGTTTCCTTGGAGTCACAGCTGGCAGTGTTTGCAGAGAAGAGCGGATTCATTCGGTAGTCGTTGGCCACCATGACAGAGATCAAAGGAATGATGCTGTGAGGATAAATAAGCCAGCTGCATCAAGTAATTTATCATTTCTTATACTGTTAATTCATCTTTGTGTCATAAAGGATAATGTGTTGTCTGTGCAACATATGTCAACATGGCATTTTTTGGCTAGAATTGGATTGTATCACAACATCACAGATTAGAAACATTTTCAGCTCTTTGTCACGAGGTGGCTGACAGCTCTCTGCACAACCTCAATGGATCTCTGGTCACTGTATCTTTTTAAAAATATTTTTTACGTGCCGTTGTGTGGCTTCTTTTTAAAAAGCCTGGGTTAATCGCTCATTAATAACAGCATACGGACCTATTTGCAAATACCTTTAATTATATCAGTCAATGCAGAGAATATCAAATTCAAACGGCTGATAGCGTTCATGAGCATTGGCGAGTATTCAAGCAAAAAAGACTGCGTTGCCTTAAGTCACTAATGGGCTCCACTTAGCAGCCAACTGAGTGCTTCTCGAGCTTAGTGCTTCTTTTAATGCAATTTATCACAGTCCTGATTAAAACTGATCGAGCGCCTGAAAAAAATATGTGATTATTGCTGACATAGCTCCTCGGATGTTAACCATTCAAGGTAGTTTTCTGTGGGCTCATGGGGACCTCCTTGTAATCTGTAACTTAAGTTACTATAAGGGTGGAAAACCTGAAGGGTTCAATTTAGGTCCTGTTTAATTCTGGAAATGTTCATGACATATTTCACATTTCATTTTTTCTTTCATTTTTTTTTACATTTAGGCTACTCAAGCACTGTAGGTAAGTACAAATTTGAGGTACTTGTACTTTAGTTATTTACTTCTACTCCACTACATTTCAGAGAGAAATATTGTACCATTATATTTATGTAACACTTGTGCAGTAGTATAACTTTGCAGAGTCCAATTTTACATAGAAAACATATGATGAGCTCATAAAATACAGTGCATTCCTACTGGTTAAATTATTCAACAGTATATGAAGTATTTAAAATTAGCTCCACCTCAGCCAGCTACAACAGTAAACAGCTGCTTACACTTTAATGCATCAGTAATAATAATCCAGTAACATCAGATGTAACACTGACAGAAGCCAATTAGCCCGAGCAAAATAAATATTGTTAAGATGAGATCACTTTTGCATCATTCTACTGTATCATCCATTATTTCAGCAATATCAAAGTGTAAGAATTTTAGAGCTTTGGAATAACTTAATTTAATATGCATGCATTTATTTAGATCAATATGCATGTATAAACTATTATAAATAACTAATAATAAAATAATTGTTCGTATAATATATACAACACATATTTTGTATTTTCTTTATAGTTATTTGCAGATATCTTGTTGTTTGTTCATTTAAATAGAAATACTGGTCATCTGTTTGAACCTTTCTCACACTACTGTTTTTATATGTTCCTTATTCTTTGAGGAACACGATATTCCGTTTCTGTAAGGGCTGCCACTTCCAAAAGCCTTTCATCAGCAGTATTTGTGGAGATATCTCCTAGTACCTTCTATTCTATTCAGTGAAAACAGGCTTTTCTGAAGGTAAAGCTTACATCTAGGTCACCATACATCTCCTTACTTTTGATACTATAGCTAGGCTGCACAAAAGGACTCAAAGAGCATACACAATCGCAGGTAGTCTACCTGATATATGATGAGAGCATAAGACAGAAGGTGAGTCACAGCAGGCGCTACCATTGCTACCCAGGATTTAGGTCAGCCAAGTAACTCCAGGTGGCACGGGTCCTTCCCCGAGGTCACGGTGCAGCTATCTGGACCAAGGTTAGCAACAATGGCTCTGGGGGCATAATGGGACATTAATTGTTAATGTAAACAAACCCATCTCTAGTTGTGGGCAGGAGATGATGAGCAGTGTGCTTGACTCTACATGCAGTTGTGTAAACGTTGCGGTGAAGCTGGTTCATTTTTATTCCTTGTTTATAATTCATTCCTTGAGTTCCGGATGGTGGCGAGGAGACAAACACATTTAGCTTTTATCCAATGAAAACCGAAGCTTGTTGAACAGCTCGGAGGCTGTAGAGTGCTAAAGTAACAATATTTACTAGGTCCCAGGAGTGAGAGCAGTAAACAGATAATACCTGTTGAAGGAGGATAAAAAGCATAAAGTCAGAATGGATACAATACAGTGGTTCACAAGCTCTCTTTGTCAATGCAAAGAGTGGCAATAGTCTTAATACTTAAATAATTGAATGTGTTTTTTATGTGTGGCATTCCCAAACACAGATTTAAAGACACAAGTTCATTATCGACATTCCAATTGAATACATGTCAAATATGTGTGTTATTTCACCAACAAGTGCTCTTTCAGTGTTATACATATAACACAATGTACTGTGTTTGAATCTTCCACTTTCATTCATTTCAAAGCTTCAGTGTAACTGCAAAGTCTTTCAAGCTGCATTTCTTTTTCCTTTGCTTTGCTAATGTTTTGAATTCCTGCTGAGTTGCTTACACAGGCCGCGTGTACCTGCTCAGAGCTTTTTCTTTTGTATGCCGAGCAGGATTTGAAAGCACGTAACATTCACCCATGATTTGTCAAAAAACAATGAGTTTCAACAGAAGTCGTCTCCTCCTCTTAAACAGCCAGAAAGCCCACAGTGGTGACAGAGGCTGCTCTTTGAAGTAACTTAATCGTGATAGGCGCATTTTCATTGTGCTTTTTCTCCCTCTGTCCTCACACATTCATAAGAAACTACAGGATCTCACAGAGGAGGTTCTCAGAAACCTTATCTTAATTTGTTTACACAATATTTATGTTTTATCTGAACTTTATCTCCACTTCACATGTATCTGTAACAGAAGACATTCAGAAAATGCCTCGTATAAATTCAATTCCTATCATTGCTAAACAAAAATATGTAGTAAATACACATAGAAATATCTATAGATCAGCTAATTTTAGTCACCATAAGCTACTGGTCATATCAAGCAGACCAATGGTCCCTTATAAATACGACAAATAATTATATAAACAATTACTATTTATTTTGAAAATGAAATAGATAAATAAGTAAGGCTGTAGCAGCAAAACTCTTACCATATTGATTGTGCACCATTTTGAACTGAACAAGGTTGCATTATATTTCTTTCTTATGAAATTAGAATATGCGCAGCTTGACGCAGTAGCCGAGCATTGTATTAAATGCAGGCTCTTGAAAGTGAAAGTATTGAAAAGGACCACGGATGATTAAAATATAATGCACGCATTTCATTTCAGGTTCAGGGGTCACACAAAATGGTTCTGAGGGCCACCATTGGCACTTGAGATACTATGATTTAAACCATAGTTTTGAGAGATAAAATTTTCAGATATAATTAAAATTTTTAAAGGAATAAATCAGGGGTGGAATTTTTGGTAGTTGTATTGTTGGAATCTGGACACATAACCTCAGTATTTCTAAAATCCTTGTTATGGTCCTGGCAGCTGTCATTACACAAAAAAGATGTGGCACTCTTGAGATGATGGTATGTGGAAGTACAGTAAGACAACAAAACCCTTTTCTAAAGCAGTCCTTTAATTGCTGCCAAAAAACCCCCCACTGTTATTCATTCTGTACATAATGCCACTTTCTTCTCAGTATTCTCAGTGATCCGTATCACATTTCCATAACAGGATCATTCTATGTACCTCTCTTGTAAAAAGGCTGCGACCTAGCTAAAACTCAGGGAGCGGTCTAGACACTAGACAGCAATGTTCATGAACCCGGGTTACATTAATGACATTTGACCAGTTAAACTGACCCATATAGAAAATACCAATCTATATTAATGTCTTCTACTCCATTTCCAATATATATTAATGTAGGGTATAAATTTCTTTAGGTATGTGGGTAGGCATTTCATCAGCATTCTTCTAGCATTAAATGGAGCTCCTGTTAATTATTCATCATCCTTTCAGCAATTGATGCGCAACTGAAAATGCTGACTCAATTTTTTTGTTTTTCTCTGTATCTATTTGGGGCATTATTGTTGTTAAAGTATTGAGCAATTACAAATATGCTCAGTAATTTGAGGTGAATTACAAATATAGTCACCATGCCTGAAATTAGTGCAAGTATTACCGTTTGGGCTATTTTTTTTTCCAAACAGGATTCTCTTTTCATTGCATGGTGCATTAGTGATCGGGGCTGCTGCTACAGCACACTGGTGCTCATGATTCTTCAGAGGTTCAGAGTAAACATGTCACTGTGGGTTAGAGGTATGATTGCTTCTGCATGTCGGCATGATCTGCATGATCAGTTAATCTACTTGCTGCCATCACTCACTGAACGTGCAGAACACAAAGCACTGTCGCAGTGGATTTTGTGCTTCTATTACTGTAAAAATGGCCATTTCTACACCCCCTCCCAATGTGCGACTCACCCCATTAATTTTTCATTATTTATAAGCACAAATTGCTTGAAGTCAGAAGTTTATCTCAGCAAGATATTGGAAAAAAAATTCCCCGAAAGCCACCCTGAAACCAACATTTGCCTCATTAGTACCAAGGATTTCCATTGATCATCTTTTCAGATCTGCTTGTCACAGTCTTGAATCAATTGTGTTTTGTTACACTTAACATGATCGTCACTGCTGGGCATGGGGCAGACTGTTTCAAACCATCCCTCTCGAAGCCTAATTTGGCATAATTTGGTCCAATCTGTAATGCAGTGATTAGATAAGGCAGTTTTGATTACAATCAAGTATTCGCCCAGGACATGGGATCAGCTATGTTAAATAGCTACTACAGAAATTGATAACATTTACTTAATTATATACAGTAGCTTTGCAGTCTCGCGTCCTCCAGGATCTATTTATCCTGTGCACTAATGGCAATTAAATGACAGACAAACTTGTTATGTGTTGTTTGTGAGGTCCCATGTGCGATTAAAATGAGGTAATGAGACAGAGAGATGGGGAGAAAGACAGTTGACAGTGTAGTCAAAATGTCATTGGAGGTGCAAAGGTTCTGCCAAACATTGCAGACATTCAAGGTGCATTATCCAGTCGAGAGAGTTTTACTTCACTTTCTGCTAGGCAGAAAGGCAAGTTTTTGTACCCTCACTCTCATAGAAAATCTGCCAGTAATGCCTCATCTATAATATTTGCAATTCCAACAAATTCACACTCTTGTGGCACAGTAATGAAAGTAGAAAAAAGTTATTATTAATACTTCTCTGTTACATCCAGTTTCTGGAAATAATATGCTGAAGCAATACAACAGAATGTAGGTTAATTATGTATTTAAAATTCATTCCTTCGCTCATTTTGAGAGGAGGTTTTAGAATAAATAGTTCATCCCAGTTTCTTTTTTCAGTGTCCTGAATGGGTGTTGAATAAGTGTGGCAGGTAGCACTTATCCAACCTCTTTGGATAAGCAGAGACTGGGAGTTGTCTGAGTGTAGGATGTGTGCCGATACTGCCGCGGATTATACCACAAGCTCATTTCCATGCACACTCTAGTAGCACAGTCTGCCCGGCAGTGAGGAAACTGAGCCAGACTGAGGCTGCACATTATAACAAGCACTGCATAAATGTCTCTTACAAAGATGAAAATCAATTTGGGACTCTGGCCGAACCTTTGCACCTGCCTCACCTCAAACACCAAACACATTTCAGTTGGCACATGTGACTATTAGATAATAGCAAGTCTCATTTTAGATTGTTTTGGTGCACTGGCACCTAAAAGGTCTTTAAAGTGACACATTAACCAAGGCCTTCTGAACAATAACCAGGACCAAGGAGATCTAATGCATCTCATTTTTCTGAAAAATGTGTCTGCACAAGTGTCTTTGTTCACTGATGTAATATCATCAGTATTCACTTTTCAGTCATTAAATATTGACAATCTTTGCTACTGTGTTATTCCCTTAAACACATTTTGTACAATTTATTACATCAATTATTTTACTTTTTTTCTGTTTTTACTTTGTATCTCTTAAATTGCATAATTTATAACAAACTAATATAGATTTCATTCCTTACATTGTTTATACATGATAAACTTCAGCCAAAAAGTGTCATTTTGGGCATTAAAAATTAGGAATAATTAGGCAGATGAAAATGTTTCCACTACAAACCTCAGTCAAATAATATTTTTCATCTTATCACTTTCTTGATTAAAACCACTCATGATAACAGTTTTATCTCAGAGACAGAATGACAGTAACAGATTACAGTTCATTCGTTATTTTCCTTGTTAAATGTCTCATATTTATTATCACATTTCCTGAACACAAACAAAATACATCAGTAAACGTAAATGTGTCTTTTGAAATTCACATACAGAGATGGACAGAGACACTTAACAGTATTGATAGCAAGTGCTGCATTGAAAATTACCATGTTGTTATGTTGGTTGCATCTTTACAAAGTTATAAGCAGAAACCACTTGTGCGTATACAAAGGCAATGAACAAAAATACGTTTTTGTAAAAATCACAAACGTATATCCCTGAAAAACAGAGAGAAAATCAAAGATTGCATTCAAAATGCAATGACTGTCGCAGACTGTTTAACATGATGGTGGTGGTCCTATAATAGTATGGACAGCCAACTCATGAGAGACAATAGATCCCATGATCGCAATGCATTATGAGTAGCTACCAAGGAATATGAGGCTATTTTACAGGACCAGATGCACCCCATGGTGCAAACAGTGTCCCCTCATTATGTTCCAATATTGCAGGATGCTAATACCTCCCAGCACACTGCTAAACAAATACAAAAGTGGTTTCATAAACATTAGGATGAAGTCAAATACCTTTTGAGGCCTCAAATAATGTACGCATCATTTAACTTTTATGTGAGTGCAGAGTGTGGAGCAGATTTATGTTATCTTTATTCCTGACCAAAAAAATATGGAGACTTCCAATCTTCAGGATTTGTCTAACATCCCAAGGCACACAGTTTTACAACTGCATCTGCGGTGAAAGCAATTGGATTCTCCTCAATTCTGAGTGTAGAAAAGTCATGGTAGATAAAGTGGACAATGACTGCTGGAGTTTAATATTTATGAAATGTGTTATTACTGAATGTTATTATTAATTAAGTTTAAGTAATTTAAATGAATATATCATTTTTAAACCCCTTGTATCAGAGCTCAGTATACTTTGGGATGTTGATTGAGTCATAGTTCCTCTAGAAAGACCTATTTAAGGTTGTTAAACTGAAGCCATGTTTTGGGCAGCCATCCATATCCATATTGTGACACAATTTCCATTTTTTGTTTTGTTTTTACACCTTACCTCGGGACATCACATCTCTTATAAGGTACACATAAACATACAGTATGTTGAACCTAAACTCTAGCTTCTGAGCAAATAATACTAGCTTTCATTCGATCCTCTCATTACATAGCATCCAGTGATAATGGCTGGCAACAGGTAAGGAAAATATTGTGGGAAAAACAATTCCATCAAAACCTCAGTACAGCTCAATGAAGCCGAATGATCCCTCTCAAGCTCGAGTGGATAAAGTCAAACGTCTTGGTCGCAGACATCAATCCTGTTTATGGCTGTTAGGCTGGAGGATGTTTTCTTGCTCTGCTGTTCCAACACAGCCCCTCACAGCGAACGCTTCGAAAAGGACAGTGCGAGAGCCGTTGTTCTCCAGCTTGGGGCAATACAGCTGTCTTCTGCAGCCAGGCGCGCATTTGTGATTGATGTACACAATCCATCCAAGCTAATGTTGCTCCGTGTATGCAGTAGTTGAATATTCAGCTTAATGATGATCATATATTTCAAAATAAAAGACAAACATAAGATGGCAAATATTTGTGTAGGAGAAAAAAACATGTATGCCAGGGACTCAGAAATATCCTAAAATAAAATTCTGGACACTGATGCAACTGGGTTCCTCATATGACTGGCACCGATTATGACATTGTCCATTTGCTGCTTGGACAACCATAGAAAATGATGCATGATCCTGCTTGTAAGCTGTTTTGACACGGGTCAGCTGAAACATGGCTGCGTGCCCTGGTTTAAACCGCTCTCCAGAGGTGCAGGTGGATTATTCCAGATGTGTACAGCCAGAGCTCATCTTTGCACAGAGATTGGCCAAGGCACTATCTCACCGGGTTAAGCCAAAGCAGCAAGCCCCATCAAACTGAATGAGCTAACGTCCTATTTCATGATCTGCACCGAGAGAATAAAGCCTAAGGTTCTCCTTGTTGGAATCTGCATTAACAAGCTACAGGAATGTGGGAGCAGCGTGGGCAGAAAGCTCAGCATGTACTATAAGGCTTGTGAATGTCTTGTAAGAACTGTCAGTGCATTGAGATTGGGGATGTGCAGTTCTGATTGACCAGTAATTTTACATTTTGTAGTTGGATTTCATGGTTGAGCTCCGGGCTGTGTAAAGTGAAATACAAGCATGCAAGGAATACAGGCTCATGAAAACTTTTTAACTGACCAAAATAAACTGCAGTTCATTTGTGTACTGCCAGCATGGCTTGAAATTAACTTCTTGGCTCACTAGGCACTGTAGCTGGTGAATTTCAACTTGAACACCACTCGGAATTTTTTCTTGCTGAAAATTTTTACCTTCAATAACTGGACATAGCAGCCTGCAAGCCCAAAGGTCTTGATAGTTTTGCCGTATTACGCCATCAGCTTATTGTTAAGGTGTGATTAAAGCAAATGAGTATGATTGTCACGTAACATATGTTAAAAGCTTCAGTTTCTCTGTCTACATGTACATCTACTTCCATATAAATGTGTACACCTGAGGCAAGAGCGCACTCTGGCACTGAAGTAGACATCTTAAAGATTTATAGTGCTATCAGAATTGTAGTTATTTATTTAGAGTATCACCCTGTCTGTGTAGTCAAATCACATGATGGGTGCAGAGGAGCGGTTCAGTGTTTACTGCATAAAATTAAGATTAAATCAACATGACACTGAGTTAATTATCTGCAGTTTCTTGCATCCAGCTGTCCCTTAATGCATGAAGATAAGTCCTCTCCAGACCATATGTCACTACACTGTACCTATTTTAATAATGGCAAAATTAAGCTATGTTTTAGTAAGCAAGTTAACTTTATTTATGTATGAACATAAATTTAAAAACTGATTCACAAATATGTATATGATACAGCAAAATAATACAAAAATCCCCAATAAAATCAAAGTTAAAAAAAAAGCAATATTTCAAATAGGAGCAAGAATTTATGCAGATACGTTTGTAAACATTTTCATGAATGCAGCAGTGATTTAGCTGATATTTTATTTGCTTCAATTTGTCACATCTGAACTATTCATAAATGTCAAATATTTTCCTGTCTGCCCCTAAAGTACTCTTCATCAAAGACATGAACTTCCTTTTATTTCCTAGGGGTTCCATTTCCTGTCCTGATTCTGGTTACGTAGAGTTCATTACAGCAAGACCCTCAATACAGTAGTTGAAATATTGAAGTTCCAATATCCAATAACTCTTATCATACAAACAGTTCCTTATCTGGTGAGAAACAAAGTAGCATGATCAAACAATTGTGATTTCGAATGACCCCAACGTTTATCTGGACCACAAAGTACCCAAATCTTGATATCTAGCACCCAATTACCACTTAACTTAAACTCTGCCCTGAGGTCATAAGCAATTTCATCAAAAGGTGATTACCAAGATTTCGACATGGTTTTTTCCGGAAGCAGCACCAACCTAACAAATTTGTACGCTGCATTACGATATGCCATTACCAAAAAAAAAACAAGATAAAAGGGAAATAATATATACCAGAACAGGGTCAGTGAGACCGCTTAATGGGTGTCATGGTTCCTGCTGAAAGAAAGGCCCTGCTGATGTGGATGATTGGTCTTATGACAATGATAGATGGTGTTTCCTGGAGCCTTGCGGGCTCCTGCTGTGCTGCCAGTGACACTTGGGAGTCGCACTAAATGCCTGTGCCCATGTCACAGACCTACAATGAAAGCCTGGGGGGAATGTAGGCGAGATAATCCAGTGACACACATCCCATCAAAACTTTTACAGCATTGGGCAATGGAGAGTGACAATAGCTTGTGAGGGAGAGCGTGTTTAGACCGCATTTTCCTTTTAACTGAGGCATACTGAAGTGTTTTGCCAAATGGATCTTGTGTCTCTCTTACCTGGTAGGAGATATTGTTATTGAGCATTTTCCTATATTAATTGGCTACTCGGGAGCCATTATGTACTCATACTCCATTAGGGCTGGCTTTGAGTTTATCTTTCTTGTGTTCAGCATGGTTTCATAACCAAAGTTATAGTTAAATTACTTGGAATATAAATAAAAGCAAATCATAGGCACTATAACTGTTCTACGTTTCCTGAAGCTGCTGATTTTAGGGAAGAGTTCTCATTACTGAATGTCAATATTAATATACTGTAATGTAGTAATCAGGCTATGCGCTTGTCTGTCTTCAATAAATTCCTAAGTCTAGAATCATGTATCTAAGACTAACAGTCAGTTTAACCTGATAATATACTGTAATAAAAACCTTAATTGGTACTCATGATACAGGTTTGGCCCATAATGAGTTTTAATCAGAGTTTCCTATCCTTGTCTAAACCTGTAAGGTGCACAATTAAAGAAAGGGGTTTGCTGAAGGGGGATGTTCTAAACTCATTTAGATGTCAAAGAGACCTTCAGCAATGGCAGACACAATAGCGTGCTGAGTTATATGAGCCTACAGAAGAAAGATGGATCTCCCAAGGAGTGAAATTTTACAATTATTGAGGTAGATATCTCTGCTCTCTATTTCAACCAGGGGCCAATCTTTGGGTGGCATTTCATTATAGCGACAGGGATTGTCACCATAATGAATTCATCAATGTTGGTAAGATAAATGGCTCAACAAGAAATAGATAGGCCCATCTTCCTGATCTGATGTTGGAAATTGTCTCTCATATATATTGTCTTATTAGAAAAAGGGACAGCTATTTGGACACTGCGACCATATGAACATCTTTTTCCATTTAGCATGTTTGAAATATTAATGGCAGCATCATTTGACCTATTCTGGAGACACATCCCCATGCAATGACAGAGTTAGCACCTTTGATCTTGTTCCCATCAGGCACAAGATGAGCACTAAACAGAAGAATGGGATAATCTTGCTTTTAACATCCTTTTTCATATTAATACTCAATAGTTGACGCTCTTCCTGGAAAATGCAAAGATATTTTTCCAAAACCTCGAATGATGTGATTTTTCTTTCAGTGTTTATAGCCTATGTGAATTATTATAGCTAGTAAACCATTTTTCTTATCAAGCATTTCTCTTATCAAGAGTTAGTGGCAGCCAACTGTGGCAGGGGTCTGGTTTTATGAAATCTAACTGAACCCACAGGACAAGACAACACTTGAAACATGGAGGGAAAGGGAACATATGCAGACTTTATCAGAAACAACAACACATGAGCTCACCCTCCCTCTACATTGCACAGTTGTTGCTTCAAAACTATTTCTTGAAGCAATAGTTTTGGAAAATATGCTTATTCGCTTACTTGCCGGGATTTAGATGAGAAGATTGATACCACTCGTATCTGTCCGTTAAATATGAAGCTCCCCCCAAGCTCATTAATTACCATGTTGAATCTTGTTTGTTCAATCGGTACAATGTAAAACCGACATGTTGGTGGTTTTTACATGGGTTTATGTGCCGGACTATTTGTGCTAAGCTAAGCTAACCGGCTTCTGGCGGTAGCTTCATATTTACCATACAGACATGATAGTGGTGTCAATCTTCTCATCTAACTCTCAGCAAGAAAGTCAATAAGCGTATTTCCCAAAATGTCAAACTATTTCTTTAACAAGACGGAGAAATGAGGCTTGCTGTTTCAAGCAGTATATAATCAGAAGGCTAACATCAGAGCACAGGTTTGGTCTTTGGTTTCTAGGTCACTTGTAACAAAGATTGTTCCAGAAACATTTCAATGGCTACATGTCATTGTGTAGCAGATTTGTAAAATACAGTAATATGAAGTATGGTAGACATGCCATATTTGAAAAGTTGATTGTCTACATTGTAGACATTGTTGTGCATTGTACAATATGCTGAAACCACTTATTCAGCGTGTGTACCAGTGCAAATACAAGCTCCATTGTAATCTACACAGCGTTACACTTTGCCATAGTCAGATTTCAGTTTTCAAGTCCATGTGAGTTAGGGGGTTTACCGTGGCAGGAAAAGGATGCTCAGAACTAAAATCTATTTTTGTGTCAGTGTGGAGGGGGTTGACTTGCATTCAAGTAGAACTATATGAAAGTGAAGGACAGAGTTATGAATTATGTAGGAGTGGAAAAAAATCCTGCTGACAACAAAAAAACAGACTCCTCAAGCACAGCTATACTGCAGCAGCAGTGCTACACAAACTCCTCAGGAGCAAAAGTAAGCAGACAAAACTCATTTATAAATGAACATTATAGTGTTCTTATCCCTATCTTATAAATGTTACACACCATGAATGTAGAGCATCTAATACAACATTCAAAACACCCTTGCCATCCTATCTGTAGTCAAAAATTATAGATCTTGAAAACAGAGGTGGGTTTAAAATCAGGTTCCTCACTATGTCTTTACGATGTTGGGAAATCATCTGACTGATTATGATCGGTTTGTATGTACTGCTGTGTGTTGCAGGTCCTCCTACAAAGGCATGACAAGTCCTATTCAGGGGCTGAGCTTGTTTGTTGTCAGCTGCATACTGAGCTAAAGCAGGTCTCCTGGATGCTGCAGTCATCTCAGTAATTACACTGTCATTTCCTGCACGTGTAGCTCTCTGCTTAACCTCTGCAGCACGCCGTGCGTCTCATCTACTTCAAGAGAATGACTTTCAATTAGGAAAGTGTGTACATTTACTGTAAATGTACAGTTATTGTGATCGTATGCACGTCATGCTAAGTTACAGTAAAAGCCGGCAGACGCAGCTTTGAATCATTCATTTTTAACTCCATCGCATTACTGTTTCGGGACAAAGATATTTGCTTGTTATCGTTAATTGTTCTCCCTGTGGAGTTCAGTGCAGCCAATTATATTGTCTTGTGAGAGACATTTATATTTGCCAAAAGGTCACATTGTTCCAATTCTTGCACATATTTATCAACCAGTCACAGTTACAGTCCTCGTAATAATTAGTCAGTAGGTGAAGCTCTGCCTCAGATCAGACGTTAGGTTAAATTTCTGACCATTAATATCAAAATGTATCGTGTTTATGTATAATAATGAAATACAGAAGCATTTACTTTAAGCCTGTTTTTATGATGGAGACTTTTAACAGCAATTTTGTAATCAAACTTCACAATCGTTCATAATTAGATTATATTGAACAAACGGACATAACCTACATGCTCACCTTCATATAAATCTGTTTCGGGTGTAATTGTAGTCACAGGGGAAGGTCGACAGCTTGAACGTAGCTAATCAGTGTACATCTTGATTTTATGGTTCAAAACCTTTATTAGAGAGCTTATAAAATAAAATCCCTCTGTCTTGCCCCGTCATGCCCCTTGCTCTCTCCGCTCCCTGCAAACACACCACATCATTATTATGCATTTGTGCAAACCAGGCAATTTTGTTTAATGTTGTGACACCAAACTGTGTCGTGTCACTGCGAGCAACGTGTAAGCCAACCGGGGTTAAATATCTTTTGTTCTGAGTTCCTAATGCAGTGCTGTGAAGTCAACCTTGTTTTGTGTCTTTCTTAGACACATGTGAGGGAAGACAGACACCAGGTCAACAGGAGCAAAAGCCAAATAACAACAAACAAGCAAACAAAAACTTTTGTATGTGACTCCCAGACAGCTACAACCAAAGGCTGCTTTGGTGTTTTTAATCCGATATTCCTTTTTCTGATACTAGTGTGAAACAAGAGTCTACAGCCATGATAGCAGCTCTGTGAAGCTGTACTTAGGCACAGCAGCGCCGTGAGCTAACTGCTAACATCGGCATGCAAACATGCTCACAATGACAATGCTAAAATGCCAATGTTAGGGAGGTATAATGTTAAAGTGTTAAACTAAGTTTAACGTGTTTGCAAGCTAACATTTGCTAATTAGCATTTAACACAAAGTACAGCCGAGGCTGACGGGAATGTCTTTGCAGGTTTTATTATTTGGTCATAAACCAAAGACTTGGACAAATTGAAATTTTGACTTGACCTGATGACGGTGCTACAAAAGAAAAGTTGGGGGATCACCAAAGTGATTACAGTTCATCCTAAAGGGGGACATGAATTTCAACAATCAGTGTGCAAAACACACACACATTTTTTATGTCCCAGTGCTGAGTCCCAAAAAATTGTAGATACTTGTGTTTCACTATTAAACCCTTTTTATAAGTAAGACAGTTTTGATAGTAACATATTCAATATTTGTTTTTTCCGCCACAGTGGGTTGTTTCATCTATTTTGATACAGCTCTTTTAACACTGTAATTAAAAATTGCTTAATATATTTATTAGTGCTTTGATGATTCCCTGTAGTAGTTAATAAGGACTTCTCTGGGATGATTGTTTGTTGATTTTGATCTTATACACAAATTTGAATCCTTTTTTCCCAGTTGATTGCCTTTTGTCACATGCCTTCTGCCGCTATATTTATGCATGATTTCATACTTTGATTGCTTTTTCAGTGATTTTGTGATTATCTTTATAATATTTCTTGATCATATATTTTAATATATGTGATAAATTATATACAAAATGCTAGTTTGCATACTATACATATTTGATTGTGGTTTGATTGAATAGTTGGTGAGATATTTTAGTCTGGACCAAAGTGGTGGACCAGCCGACCAAGGTTGCCTCCCCCTTGAGCCATGGTGCTAGTGTGGATAAAAAATATTACCAAGTATGTGTACATATACAGTATATATACAGTATATATGTTGTTTTTTTGGCCACAGAGCTCATACAAAGACACTGCATGCACCTCTGTGCCAAGAGCTACAGTACATCACCAAACTGTCAAAGATCCCTGTGCTGCAGGTTTTTTCTGCAGCAGTAACCATAAAACCAGAGATACACAGTACCTAGGACTGAGCAACAGTACTGTATAGGTAAGGTGAAGTGAAGCTCTTAATTGCTCATGTTCACATATCATTCAGTTAATACTTCATTTAGCATTTCATCCCATATTAACCCACCAACTCAAAGTTCAGTTCAAGTGTAGCTTGGTTCATTTCAGTTCGCTACAATTCAGATCTGTTAGCCTCAGTGTGATCTAATTCAATACATGTTATATGTTCTTATCTGGGTAGTTTTAGGGCAGACTACAATCATACAAAAGCGTTGGTTGTCAGAGTGAATGCATTTATTCTGCTACTACTTGTAGGCAGGCAAAGCTGTTTCTACATTAGATGCAAGGCTTTTTGTTGTGTTTAGTTTAGTAACTGGATGGCCTGAGGCAGGAAGGAGGCTCGATGTCTATCTGTTGTCCACTCGGTATGGCAAAGACAGAAACCCGATGGGAGCAGTTCAAACTGGCAGCGCAGGGCAGGAGATATTTTCTGCAGAACACAGACTCTGGGAGCAGAGTGAGTGGGAGTACGCTGTCTGTGTATTTCATAAGATGGTGGCTGTGTCTGAGTGCTCGTTCTGTCATTAGTGTGGGGGGTTAAAAAGCTTTCAAAACACACCCTTATAGTTGAATCACTGCAATCTGAGAGCGGTGAAGTAGCCATTAGAACTGGGCCCAATAAAGCTGGAGACACTTTTCCTTTTTGCGGTAAGTAATATGGTGCAGTGTACTGCATTTAGCTAAACAAGCAACATTATTAAAGGTAATGTCGATTACATTTTCACCATAATTGATCATCTTAAATTACCACGCAGTTTTACAGCCAGTAGCCTTTCTGTGCCTCTCAGGTTGACCTTTAAAAGCTTGAATATTGTTGAAAATTAGCCTTTTGGCGAACACTGGCACATTTACAGCGATGCCGATCAATGTGCATTGTCCCTGTAAATAAATCAAGAAATATGAAATATGAAAACAATAAGGCAGGGTTTTGACTGGATGAAGAGGTGGGATAATACGTTCAAAAGCCTACCTGCAGCTCAACCTTTCAGAGCTGGGTACAGTTTCAGAAACTCTGTGAGCTGTTAGGAAGGAGCATTTTTCGAGGAGCTATCATAGTATCTATTGAGGAGGATCCTCCTGTCCTATCTGCTTTGAAAACATAAAAATCATATTAACATGTAATTCCATGAACATTTTCCCGCCCTGCAATTTCCAGATAATAACATTTGAACTTGCCTCACTAAAGGGGCCAGAATTCAGGGTCAGACTTTAACCGCACTATTATTTTTATGCCATTACCATTGCGTCTATTATTGCCAGCAAAAATGCTGAGAATGTGACGGTTCAAGGATGCCTTTTCCAGGTTTCATGGACACTCTTTCAATTACCTACACAAGTACTTTATATTTCATCTGGAACTTAGCTCATCTGACAGTTTTTCCAGCCCTGCAGTCCACCTGCCTGAGTCCAACCAAGACAGAATGTGCATAACTTTAAACTGAGTAGTCTGAGCTGTGCATCACCAACTCACGTCAAGGTGTTGGCATTGTTGCTGCATCCATACCTGGCAAAGCCAGCTTCCCGTCTGTTTGAAAGTCCCCTGTTGGAGCAATGCCAGCTCACTGCCTCACATCCTTGTACTCCCTCAATTGCTCACGCTCCATTTATATGCAATGTAAAGCAATCGTCAATTGATCTGCAGCTTTTTTAAGAACATTTGTCTTGCGAGGAGGATTCATGGCGCAAAGGTTTATTTGCTGGCATCACAGCAGCATTTACGGCCTTGTGTTTTCAAGAACATTTTTCAAATCAAAGGGTACAAAAAGGACATCCATTAAAAGTCATCACAATTCTTGCCATTTGACGCTCAGCTTAGATGTTTGCAGTGATGCCTGGTCCCCTCAGCTTTTCATCAGTTTGGACTTTGATTGTTCAAATGCACCACAGTTTGTTTTGATTTGCTCTGCTTTGCTTTAATTATCTTTGATTTGTACTTTTTTACACTTGAATTATGTCATGATTTGAAAAAAAAACAACATAGCAGCAGATAACCTGTGAAAAAATAATGCAGCCTCAGGGTGTTTATTCCTCTTAGTTATTCGTTGCCTCTCTGTGATTTGTTCTGACACCTTGTTTTGGTGAGAGTACATTATTATTCAGCCTCTGAGTTATGAGGTTGTTAGGAAACTCTACCGGCAGTTTGTGGATTGTCATCATGATATCATTATATATCTATATCAGTTACTACAATTCATCCAGGATTAAAATGGCTGAATGTTGTATTTTGTTAATGTTGTATCAAGTTTTTGGCAGATCAGGTGAGCTGCATCCTCTGGTGCCCTTTCAGTTTTTATACAGCAAATCAGCAATACGTGTCGTGTTACTAAAATATGTAAATATTGAGTCTGAAACAAAAAGAAAACACCACCAATATTTCCTAAGATGACTGTTTTCATTTTCATTTTTACTTAATTCCAGTCAGTTTTCATCTAATTTCTTTCATATTACATGACAATGGGTACTAATTATAATTCATGTGTATTAAATATAGAAGTAGGTATGACATCTTGGCATCAAAGATGGAGCACACATTCTGTGGAAAACATTTTTTTAGCGGTAAATGAAAACATAAACACATCCAGGACACAGCCAGATTCACAAAAACTAACCTTCAGCACAGGCAGCAAGGAGAATAGATCCTGAGAAACACTCTTTCCTGTACAAATAATAAATATCTGCTGTATTTGCATGCTAGGCACACCTTCCCGATGTTAACAATGCCAGGTCTTCGTACATCAAAGCGAAAAGTCCTTGGAAAACAGTACATGAGGATGGAGGTGTCTGTGGGCCTTGCTGGTGAGGCATGTCAGGTTGCTTGCTAAGTATAGTGAGCAAAGAGAAAGAAATGATTATGCAATGAGCGGGGTAAATCTCTTCCTCCGAGCACAGATGCAGAGAATGTTGCTGTCTGTGCAAATAAAGTCTGATGGGTAAATGGGCCAAAATGATGGCATTTCAAAACATTACGAAATTATTGGGTTTTTTTCCTATCCCCACAGCTCTGGAATGATTACTGTGTGGGGTAAAATATTGACATTGAGATTCATGGCTCTTGATTAACCGTATTAAGTCTCAAGGGCATGTAAACTACTTAAACAATGTTATTGATGTTATTACTGATAGCATTACAGATAGTATACAGCATATGGAAATAATGACATGCTTTAAATAATTCACTTTTCAGTTGCAAGGTTGGCTCATGCCTTTGATGATACATTTCTTCAGGGATTTATGCTACCTTGCACAAAATATAGCACAAAGTAGTAGAAAAGCACATTTCAGGTGAAGAGGAAAAATATATACATTTATTTTTTTCACGCTTCCATGGGAAGGCTCATTGGGAATTGAAAGATAGAAATACTCCAAGCACAGTGATACAGAAAAGACCCCCTAGTGCTGCACAAGGTTAAGACAAATTAGGAAGGAAACTTCATACTGATTATTCAGACAAATATCCATGCAACATAATAATCTCCAAACCATTAGCCTCTAATTTCATACAATATGTTGCTATATATTCAAAGTAAGCAAACAGTTATTTTACAGCACGAGCACAACTTCATCTGAACAACATATTATATGAAGCGCCAGGGGAAATATAACAAATAACCTGCAGCACACAGTATAGAAACAGGATATTACATCTAAGGAACCAGTCTGCTGACTAAGGGAACCTCCAAAGCGGACAGCCTCTCATGCCTCACAAAGGCACAATTGATCCAGTCCAAGCACCTGGTTGAATAACCAAAGGCTGGAAACTGGATGCAGCAAGGACAATGCAATGCACCTCGGATTCAAAGCCTCTTTAGAGATATGATCACACACTCCCTTACCAGCCAATATTGTCAACGGGATTAATTATTGCTTTGCTGTTACTCTGATACTCATATTCATTTGCATTCTACATTCAAATACAAACATACTGTAGATATTAAGAAATTTAATTTAACTGTGCTCATTTTGTTGACACTGGCCTTCCTTCCTCATTGTTTGGGGTCCCAGAGACCCCACTGCTGTACAAATGTATTCATTTAAATATTTTTTCCCCCCTTTTTCTCTGACTTCATTAAAACCCAAAATGCAGAAAGGTACTGAAGTGGTGGTCCTTCCCATGGCCACAAACTGGATTTGTATGTTTATATTATAAGGCATTATAAAGAATTGGTACAGTGTTACACCAAATAAGGAAATATAATATAGACTCATTCAAGAATAAGGAGGGGTAGCGCTGTGTAAAAAACACCCTGAAAGATAGAGCATACATTAAAATCCATTGTACTTAACCATTTTTTAGAGTAGTGGTCTCTAAGACCCCAAACAAAAGTAATGTGCCATTTTCTGAGTATGTCATTTAAAACCATCTTATAAAATTAGAAAAAGTCATGCGGTATCGAGGTGATAAAACAAAGTAAAGTATGTTGCTGTTACTGTAAAGAGGGTCCAGGCTTCTCCAGGACCCCAAACAGAATATGAGGGTGAATACAAAGCTACTGCCAGCATTTGAGAATGAAGACTGGACACAGGAGGAAACAGCTAGCCTGGCTCTGACTAAAGGCAATAAAATCCACCTACCAGCACCTCTAAAGCTCACTAATTAACACGATATATCTCGCTTTTTTAATCTGTACCAAAACTGAAGTGTAAAAAAAAGACACGTTGTGGTTTAACAGGGAATATGTGCTGGACTATTACTTGGCCATTACCGTACAGACATGACAGTAGCATCGATCTTCTCATCTAACTCTCTGCAAGAAAGCAAATAAGCTTATTTCCCAAAATGACGAACTGTTCCTTTGACGGAAACCCAACATCATTGTCTGTGTGCTCAGCAATGGATTGTCTAAGGGCCATCACAGTATACTGTCTTTGGAGTCAAGTGCAACAAAAAAAAATTACAACCATTTTAAATCACATCAGTTAATAAACATTGTCAGCGTCTCACTGTCTTTTTGAACAAATGGTCGTCACACAGTTTGTCCCCAGCCAGCAGCGGTATGAGGATGCAGCACAGGAAGTCAAAATAGCTGTCATAATAGCATCACAGTAAAATTTTACGACTGTCGTTACCCATCAAAAAGAAAACCACTCTTATGGACTCCAAGAGCGATGACCTCTTAGGTGTCACTGGGTACAAAGATATGCTCTGTCCGACTTGATTCATGTTCCAGCCACTCTGAGTCATGGCTACTCCCCATCCAATTACCATCCCATAATATATCAAGGGAATTACAGCTAGACTGAGCAAAGTCAGAAGTGACGCGAAGACACCTGTGGGTAATGGGCAGTGGTGGCGTTTGGTTTGGATCACACCACAGATGTAATGATTCAGTTAGAGGGAGGCCAGGTCGACTGATAACTAGGTCGAAAGGAGGAAGTGCTTGATCCTTTTCCCTCAGTCCTACAGCTTGGCTTCAATTATTTCCCCCCCCCCTTTTAATAGAAAGGCAGGAAAGAAAATCTATTTCATTGGTAGCAGAAAAAAGTGTGTTCATCAACTCAAGGCTATCAGAAACCGTTCTCTCTGCTAATGGGTTACGTGGATTAATATTCATAAGAGAATCTGAACTAGAATTGGTGTATCTGATGTGCAGGTCAGGATAAATGTGTCAGGGATAATTGCTTATGGATAGTAGTAATATATATATATTAGACTTCAAAGGTGGACTTCATTTAGTTTTGTACATCTAAGGAAAGAAGTTATGGACAAGTTCAGATGTGTAGAGGCGTGATTTCTTGACAGTTCTGCCAGAAGTTTCCAGATCAAGCTGTGGATAAGAAATTTAAAATGAAATCCAATGTTATTTAAGTATCATCGGCTGCATTTTCTATATTCAGTTACAGTTTGACAGGATCTCAGGGTGAAATGCTGAAGACGTAAACGCCACATACTGCTGTCTGTTTGAAGCGAAGATTTCATCCTTTATACGAGCCATCAGAATTAACTGCCGTTTTCCATCAATTTTTTCCACCCTGACAGAAAAAGGTTTAATATTTCCACAGTTCTTTAGTTCCAAGTGACACACAAAACTTCTGTTCAGTACAAATTTTAAGTATTTTTTTACTGCACTGTCACCTTGATATAATTATCATAACACAGCATGCCAATAGAGACTCATTTTGGTCCCCTATTTTTAGTGGTCACCTCCAGTGAGCTCCCAAAACTGACCTCTGCTGTAACGCAGCGTATAGTCTGGCCATTACCACAAAACTGCCAGCATGTGTTATTGCATCCAGATCTCCAACCTATCCAAGTTCACTTGCAATGTGCATATCTGAACTACTTCACAGCTGAATAAATGATCTCCTCAGAGCATCACTTACTGCAAAATACCACTCAGTAAAGATGAATAAACAATGTTGGCACAGCCAACAGGAAAAAAAATGCATCCCATGATAACAACATGGAGGCTTTCATGGATGACTACATATTTTATAATATTTTGGCAGCTGAAAACTACAAGCTTAGACTTGGAGAGAGCTAGAGTTAGTGTGCAATGCAGAAGGAAATGTGGCAAAGCAAGGGCACAAGGCAGAGAGAATAGCCCCTACAGCAACACAGGATAAAGCTACTGTACCAATGTAAATTCAGTCCCAGAGCGGGTTTGAGGTTACGGGTGACTGCTGGCATGCTCCTTTTGTTGCATTGAATTCCATTAAAGAAAGTGTTTTTGCTGAACACTAAAGCTGATGCCAAAACAAAACAAAAAATTTAGCTCAAGCTGAAGCCAAAAAAGTTGTTGTGCAAAGGTTGTTTATTGGAATTGGAGGTAGAAATAGCTAGTAAGCAGTTGCACGGAATGTATTCCTTAATTATTTTGTCTAATTAAAACCCTGAAAAGGGCAAACATCTCATAGAAATTTAATTCAGCTGTAAAGTGAGCGGCTAATGGTATATCTAGATAACAGCAGTTAACCACAGAAGGGAGTGGAGCGATAGGCCAATATTCCCTCTCACATTCATAACAAATTGCTGTGCTGCCATTGCTCATTGTGGTATCATCCTTTTAACTGAAAGATTTGATTTCATGTTATCATTTCTTACTTAATGCAGTATACTCTTCTCTTCTTCTGGGTGGGTCTTACGAGATAAGACACTGTGTCAGGGAAACCAGAGTACAGTATTTTCTCTGTGTGTGTCACGAAGCTTGGCTCCAAGTGATTGGGTAGATGAAGCCGTGGAGAGACTTTGAGGACGCAGCCAGAAAGCACACCAGTATAGACAGGTAGTGACATTTTTATCTCACTGATTTTCCCAGCATGGACTGAGACTTTCATGTGAGTGCAGAGCTCAGTAACTGATATGTCTAGTGCGTCTGTGATGATTTATGTTTTGCCGGCTTTGAGGATTTCACATAGCTCTCTTAGGACACTACAAAGTTTGATACATGTAATATGATGCCTCTGACTCTGACTCTGCTTTCCTTAAACTAGCGTAAAATCCATCAGCCGGCTTGCTGAATAAAGTTTGTGAAAGCAAGTTTTTTTTGCTGAAGTGGTTTCGAATATTACACATGTTCAGTCTATTTGTGGTCGCAGCAGTCAAGTCTCTAACTATTTCTCCTCTATCCTATTGTGGAATTTAAGTTACCCAAGTTTTCTTTTTAAAACAGCTTCAGCGTTACATTTCAAACACATGAACAACTCAAAAGAAACATTTCATTATTCTATAAGGTAGTTGTGAATTTGAGAATATTGTTGTGTATGTGTAAAATTTTGTATTCAGTACAAACAAATATATTCAATTTAAGCGTTGAGTAGATTGAATGAACCCTAGTATGTCATGTCATTGTCTGTTGTAATGCACAACGATGGCAGCAATAGAATTTTGATAATGTTGTCATGGGAACGGGCTATTGAAAACAAGTAGAAAGTATGAGCTCTTCCTGGTGGAAACGTATTGTGTTGGCGTGCCAAGAATGCACAATGTGAAATGTACAAATCTGGGAAAAACAAAGTTGTTGTTTTTAAAAATGCATGAAAGGCAGGTACGCGATGCCACTCTTCGGCAGATTTCAGGACAGACTGAACTTGTGGGATCGTGCAGAACTCAGCTTTGTGTAAATGCTGTATCCATCCTTCCACTGTGCAGTTACCAGGACCATATGTGACATTTGCTCTTTATTCCCAGCGCTCACTTGCAATTTTCACTGGCTCTAAGTAGATTGACCTCTGAGCACTGATTTTATTGTCACTTTTTCAGAGCTAAGAGGCTGGAAACATATTCCTCTGTGTTTCAACAGCTCATCTTAATGTTGATTATACTGCAGTTGCTTATGTATTTAGAGTTAGATGGAAACCTCGTTTTCACCACAGTCACAAACATATACAATAGGCTATATGGCTATAGGATACGACAGAATTGTGTTTTTCATTAATGTTATAAGCATTTTAGCTGACAAAAATAGGTTTAGCACCAGAACTGAAGGGCTTCACTGTGTGCTTTGTTTCTTTGTTATTGTGTTTTAAAGTCGTGTTGTGAACTTTAAAATAGCTCCTTGACATAAAGCTTCTGTTGCAGCAAGACATGTTCAATTGGGAAAGAACAAGGTTCTGAGTTTGTTATGTTGTTGCTTTGTGCTGCTCAAAGATTATTATCTAAATGTAACAATAGGATGAAAAAAGCAAAGACTTAAAGAGCCATTTTACCTCAAATCATCTGAACATATTTCACATTAGCTATAAATGATGAGCAATAGATGCAAATTCAGTTGTTTTACTAACAAAACCTTATTCATTATGCTATTAATTTAAACACACTTCACACTAACTATTTCAGACTGTAACCAATGACTATGAGCCTGACGAAACCACTCTCTGTGGAGATATGTTTTGTCCCACATGCCTCATACACAGCCTTTTTTTAGAGAACCTGAAATCACACTAATATGTGACACAGCAGGTACTTGATGGCACCGTTAAAACAGAATATCATTGCTTACGGCAAGGTGACAGGGATAATAATCTGCCATCCTTTATGTTTAATATTTAAATCCCGGAGGTAAAGAGAGAAAGATGGCGGCGTCCTTGTTTCAGGCGCCCTCCCATACTCATATCAACTCAGTCCAGAGTGATCAATCAAACAGCACAGCGCAATCTGCGATCACAATTCATGTTTTCCAATACAACTATGATTGATTACTATCAAAAGGATATGGAAATTAAAAATACGCAGACAACATACTGATGCAATTTCCATGCAAAATTGCCAGGATAATGATGCCATTTATTTGTGGTTGTTCTCATATTTGATATTGTCCACTTACACATGCACACATTTTGTACTATTTACCAACCCAAGTGATGCCCAAGGCACATCTCTGTGGTGTCTGTGATTATACGTGTTTGCTGTGTGGCTGTTAAGATTTTCCGTGTAAACACAGATTCATTTCCCTCCGTTTGCAACAATTACTCATTTTGTACATGTTTTCTTCCTCCAAACCTGATGGGAATACATTCTTTGTGGGTCAATTTGGGGTACTGCAGGATAATATATTGCATTCGTATTAAATGAGCATACGCCACATACAGTACACCAGCATTTACCCCAGAGCTCTGCTGTATGCAGCTAAGAGAGTGGGAAAGGTCACATAACCCAGGAGCAGAATAAGCGCTGCTACATGTAAATGTTGATTAATCCCTACAACTGTCAAGAAAATTTCTTAATTTATAATTTCATCACCTTAAACATTTAAGTTTCCAGGCAATTACAACGTGGCATTTGGCCTCTGAATCAGGAATTAATTCATAAATGTTTTTCTGTGATATTTTAGTAATGTCTGTCTATATTCATTATTTTCACTTTTCTGGGCTTATTTGACATTCTGGAAGCTCTTAAAATGTTGGCTGTTTGGGTATGTTATTACATTTGCACTGCTTTTTAGAGTCAATAGCTGGCAATATTGCAGAGAAGAATATTATTTGACACATGTTAATAAACTGAAAAATTGGGAATTTCACATTTTCAGCCACTTACTTTACAAACAAGCCACAACGTAGGAATAAATGTGTGAAGGTCTGACTGTCAAACCTCATTTTTTATGCTCCAGTGATATTGTTTAGACTGCACACTGCAGCATCACTCACTACATTCTGTTTAGTGAACATAGAGCGTGCGCCTGAGTTCATAATTCAGCCAGCAAGATCTTGTGCAACAATCTAATTATATCTATATTCAAGAGGGATCCGAGTATTTCTCAGCGGGCTCCATGCAGCTGACTGTGTGTGCATAACTGTGGGCTTGATTAACAAGTTGTTGAGTCAGCACATACTGTAGTAAAGTGCTTCAAGCCCACAGACTTTCTAACCTACAGTAAGGTGCTAAAAAGTACCAGAAATTGCTGCTGATCAATTATTGTCGACTCTCGTTCGAGTTACTTGTAAGATTTCACTTGTTTCTTTTAAAGTTAACTATTACCAACACTTTTAGAATCTAAATTCAATGAATTGTGTATTTAATATACATTTTCTGGCTTTATATGCAGCAGATAACATGTAAACCTGACCCGCAGTCACTATAACTTCTTGAAAAAACGTCTTGATCTCCATTTCAATTATGTTTTAACACTACTGACCAAACAAGTCCTCATATAATCTGAATCATTACATTTTACTGGAGCACAATAAAGTGCTTTGATTATTCCTTCATTTCCTGTTTGGTGTTAATGAGGTTTTAAGAGACAGAGATACTGCAGAGTGGCTGCCGATGCAGTCACAAAATATGCCATGGTTTTGTGGTTTCGAATCCACTACACTGCTCGTAAATTCATTGTTATGGTTGCAAACTGACCAAATTTAGAAATAGCCGTGGACTTGGTACAGTGCAGGACGATATGAAATGATGAGAATAGTTTGTAGAGCTATATAGATAAATGCTTGCTTTTCTCTGTTGTACATTCTCATAAAAAGCACTGAAGGTCAATATTTCTATATCTAATGAAGATACCTAAAGCTGCAGGAAATATGGCCAATGCTACAAGCAAAAGGGCAGCTCGTTAATCTAGTCACAGTGGGGAAGCAAAGCAAATTTGAGAGCTTAAATGTCTTTCACCAGGATAAGCATAGGAGATAGAATATGTCAAATCTTAAGGTCAGGCAGGTGCTTCATACTGATGTATTTTGATAAGAACAGTCATCTTAAAATTGATCCTGAAATTACTTGAAACTGACTACTGGCAAGACTATTATTTGCAGAGCCTCTGTCGGCGAAAGCTTATAGAGGGCAGAATGAGTGTAGAACATAAACCACAGAGGAAACTGCACTTGTAAAAAATGAAATGTGCTGTGAATCCTACTGTGAGCAAACAATCGAGAAAAGTAAGGTGTAACAGAAGCCAGTGACCTTTATGAAAACATCTGTCATCTCGCTCTGTGATTCTCAACTGGTGGGGCTTAAAAAGTGGGTCAAAGAATCATGTCAGTGCTTTGGACGTGTGCCTACGACAATCTGTGCTTCGTTTTTTTATTGTAGTAAAATGGAAAACTATTTTAAACTAAATTCTGATGAGTTTCTGAACCCAGATTGTTTCTATTATCAGTGAAAATACTTTTTTTTGTTTGTTTTTATGAAAACGAATGCTATTTTAATCGCCCCTGTCTGTGCTTAGGTTACTATGAATCCTGCTCTCTAATACTGTACTGTACTGTACTGTTTCCTACTGCATGAAACAAAAAAAGAAAACTCTGACCTGTCACCCTCATAGATGATGTCAGTGAAACCTCGGTGCCACTGCAAATTACGATGGAAGATGTCTCTCTGGATAACTAAACCGACTTTCCAAGGAACACTGGTATATTTCTTGCACAGACAGTGGTAGCTGCCCAGTAACAGGCCTATGAATGGACAGTCTCCAGGTTGGATCCCTGGCCAGCTGCAGGAATCTGGGCTGGGAAAGTAAATGGCCAACACTCTCCTCTCCCTCGGCAACTACCACCAGAATTGCCCTGGAGCAAGGCACTTAACCCCTCTCTTATACTGTTGCTCAGCAACCACCAGTACAAGACTGATTGCAGTGCAGATCCCTCGTGTGAATGTAGCTGTACAGTGAATGGGGATGTAGGTCACTGCAAACACATCATACACAAGTTGTCAAAACATTCCCAGAGCAAATAAACATTAAATATGATATAAGTACAATACCACTATGGAATCACTCTCTTGCTGCCTGTGTGTGTGTGTGTGAGTAGAAGGAAGAGGATGTAAAGAAGAAGTGAACCGTGAAATGATGCCAAACTTAATGCAGTTTGTATGAAAGGAATAGTTCTGGTGAAATACGATTATTAGCACTCTTGCCCAGCTTAGATGAGAAGATGGATACGACTCTCATATACGATATGAAGCTACAGCCAGCATCCGGTTAGCTTAGCTTAGCATGAAGACTAGAAACAGCCCTCCTGGCTCTCTCCGAATGTAACAAAATCTGCCTACCAGGTAATCTGAAGCTAACTAACAAACATGTTATATCTCATTTCTTTAGTTCGCACAAAACCAAGACCTTGAGGCGTCTTCGCTGGTTGCCATGCAACCTAACTGTGATGACAACTGCAGAAAGTTGCACCCATAGATATAAAACATGACGTAATGTCACATCTATTGGTCTATATCTATGGTTGCAACCACCCAAGAAATAGTCCGGCACATAACCCCACATAAAAGGGTGAGTTGTCATTTTTTCACTTGGATTTTTGTACAGATTAAACAAAAAGAGATATAATGTGTTAATTGGTGGATAAGGCGGATTTTGTTACCTTTGGACGGGCTGGCTGTTTCCTTCCTTTAAACTAAGCTAATCTAACCAGCTGCTGGCTGCAGCTTCATATTTATAGCACAGACATGTCTGTGGTATCAATCTTCTCATCGAACTCTCATCGAGAAAGCAAATAAAGTAATTTCCCAAAATGAACTATTCCTTTAATCCAGTGCATGATTAAAAAGCTGGTATCCTCCAGTATTCAAGCTTCTGAATGGCTGCATTAGTGATAATCTGCATCTAATTATCATCCCAAGCAATTGTGATAATGGCAGAGTATTACAGTAATGTGTAGGCTATTTATCTGCTAGGTAATGCAAGAAATAGCCACCAAATTATTGCATGAATGGGTTAAATAGTTTTTGGGTCTGAGTTTTTATTGCACGTGCTTCCTAATCCAGATCTGCTATGGCCCAATTATAGTTATTAGACAATCCAGTCAGTTTTGTGTTTAATTTTTTTCCCCCCCACAGGTACCATATCAAATCATTTTCATTCACTGAGAGAGTTTCAGTTGTTTACGCAGGATAATGACTCAGCTTGGCTAATGAATATTTAGTTAGGCCTAATTAAATAATCAATCAGGCAGGCTGTATCCCCGCCCTGCCCTGCCCCAGAGGGCCATCTCCTCTGCGAGCAGGCACGCCTTCAGCCCCCAGCGTCTGATCACATTTCCTTAGCAACATGTTTCCTCCTCCTGCGTGCGCTTAGACGGCTCAGCTGTCATATTCCCCAGAGAGAGAGAGAGAGAGAGAGAGAGAAAGAGAGAGAGAGAGAGAGATCTCAGGTCTGAATAAGAAACTCTCCAAAACGATGCCACAAGTCGCCGTCCCAGGGCGGAGCGCCTTCTCAACTTAATGGTGAGCATGCATCCTACCGGCACACGCGGTGTAACCTTACGGTGTAATTGTCCGTCAGCAGAGACGTGGTTGTGCCGTTGTGCATACGGCGGCAGATGGCCCATGTGTGCACCCTACTAGTCAGATTACCCGTCCTTTGTAAATCCTGGGCCTAGCGTTTGCAGAGTGGGGGCAGAGAGACGCGTCGGCTGAGTTTAATGCTAAGCTGTTGTTTAATGCAGACCCTTTGGCTGCAGGCCTGCTCCAGCTTTAAATGTGTGAGAAGCAGTGGACCGGCCTGCCTCTGTCAATTTCACCCACACTCTCTTAACAGACAGGCCAGAGCAGGTGGACTCCTTCGACATAATTGATTAAAGCTCTCTTAGGCTGGGATATACAGACTCACCTGCCCAGACTGTTTTTTACTGCCTGTTGTATAGTTTTTACAGACACAGTAAGCGGAACTGTAGGGTAACACAAGAGGAAAAATAGCACAAAATCAACATAAACTCACCACTGAATCACTGTACAGACACACACCCAGATGATGTGGTGGGTATAAGGGCGCCTGAGTGAATGAGGCTGCCCCCTCCTATACTGCCAAAGGTCATCAAAATCAAACACTGTATATTTATATTACATCATCCATGATGCTAATAGAGCTCAACAGTGAGACATGACCTACTTGTTCTGAGAAAAGCATTTTGCCTTCTTCACTTCTACAGTTGGTGTAGTCATGTGATTTGTCGTATATTTTTTAAAACATTTTGATCATTGCAAATGTGCGTGTTTAAATACTTTATTGGCAGCACACGTGGATCTGGATCCGCACCAAAAACTAATCACTTGTTCCTTGGTTGACGGCCAAACCTTCCACCAAATATGATTAAAAGCTGACAGCGGGTTTTTCCAGATATCCTAAATAACAAATGAACAAGCATACAACTCAACCTCTCTGGCGGAGGTAATCACCAGAGACTTCACGGCTCCCAGGTGCTGCACCTATATTATTTTTACTGCATGACATAAACCGATATCTGTGACATACTGTAGCCCTTATATACTGGATTGCCTACTTTTGTATAATGTCAGATTTAGCAGGTGTATGCCTTGTGTTTTTTTGCTTTTCTCCATTTGTGTTGAGCTTCAGTTCATATTGGAGCAAAATAAGTAAAAAAAAAAAAATTTAACAAAAGAGGGACTGATTATTTTACGAATAAGTGCACTAGAGCTTTCCAGAAGCAGGGGTAGGGGGTTAGGTGAAAGTGTGTTTTTGCCTGATTGAAGTGAGCTGAACTGTTTTAACTTCAGCAACCACACCTGTTAACAGTGAGGTGCAGCTAGCTCAGTGTTGATGAACATACAAAAAAAAACCCCAAAACAATAACTGAACAAAACTTTTAATTCATTCATTGACCTACCCAGCACTGTGAGACAATCACAAAGCAATTTTCTGGTCTGCAGATGTACCACATACTTACTTGCGCCCATGCTGCCTCATAGACCTGCAGCATTTCCTTTATGCAGGGCTCTTACGGCTCTGTGTGGCTGAAAGAGTATATACCGCAATTCCCCTAAGCCCTGCACAAGTGCTACAAACAAACAAAGACGCACAACCTTGCCTTATTGAGGTTCTCCTCCAGAGCACCGAATAAACAGGAAACACTGTAGTCTATACTACAGGGGGGCTAGTGACTGATGAAGGTATTGCTTCAAACAAAAATTAGCAATTCATAGAGGTGAACTCATGCTGGCGAAGCTGTGCCGCTGCTTGCTCTGGCCTAATTTAACCCATGGTTATACCTTCTTTGGGGTATTACGGTCTTGGAAACATCCTACAGCTGCAGGTCTTTGAAATGTTCCTTGGGGTTACAGAGAACAAAGAAAGAACAAAACATTTAGGTTATTTTGGTGTAGGTGCACATAAACATGTTAACTGTAAGTTTCCATGCTGTAGTACCCACTCTGAGATGGGTTTTCTTTTTGCTATTACCCAGTAAATTAATGTAGGCGGCTCACAAAACGGTCCTGAAATGTGAGTTAAAATTGGTTTTTCCATTGGCGTCAATTACTGCATTTAGAAGAAAATTGATGTGGGGGTTGGTTTTCAGGGTTGCGGGGTCCGGATGCTCATCAGTGTTATGACTGATTAGTGGTGATCCAGATAGCTACCCAGGGAGCACAAGTGATCAGTCCGGCGGCGTCTGTGGCCGGCAGCCTGCTGGTGTTTAGCTAATCAGTCCTCCAGTGGCTTCGCAGTGACATCAATGGCTCAGTGCTGTTTCAGTGGCATCCTGCTGGTGATAGAACATGGAAAAATAAACAGATTTTTTATAGGTTTGAAGTTTAGCTGCAGGACATCAGAGTCATTATGTCTCACATGATCAAGTAATGATAATGTTTCTGGTCCCTCACAAATCTCGGAGCTGAAGTGCTTTTGATTTGTAAATGTGCTCAGAAACAACGTCTGTAGTCCAACACACTCGATGATGATGGCAGATGACCTCTTTCTGCTCTAACCTACTCTGAAATGGGACATCATCAACCAAATCCATCACCACAGCGTTGCCAGAAATAGACTGTTTAACAGTGAGTGGACAGAGAAATGAGCTCTGTGCCAGTTGGTTTAAAGCCTGTGTGTTTACTTTGCAGTTGGACTTTTTTTTTCAGGTGAAATAACCTTTCCGAAAAGATTGTTTTATTGTTCACAGAGAAAGGACTGGTGACAAATGATGCTCCTGCTCTGCCAAAATATTGGAGAGGACTCCGTAATGGCATCTTTAGCAGCCTATAACGAACACCACTACTGAGGTATGAGGCAGTTCATCTACCTCTTACCTCAGTCATCTGTAGTGATGATTTTCTTTCACCTTCTGATTGAAGAAATTCAACTCATCGAGGTGAAGAGATTTGTAAAGGGCTCTCTTTGTTAACGTTCCCGACAAATATGCAGTGACAGAGAAGCAGCAGATTCCATCATTGTAGGAAGCTAACAATGAGAATTGATATGTTTATTCTACTTTATTTAACTTATTGTACAAATATAACCTTCCAAGAAGTCATCCCCAGTCCCCCCAGCAGGCTAACAAAAGTACAGTGCACTCACAGTACAGCACAACGGCATTCAGCCACCACAGCTGTCAGGTTCTGAGAAGTTCTGAATCAAGGCAATCATAATGAGAAATTACCATATACAAGGAGGCTTTCACTATTTATCTCAACAATGTTTGCCTCAACTTACACCTGTTCGTCCTCATTCTTGCATAAGTGCCATTATACTCTTAACTAACTTGTGCCTCACTCACTAGCCGACATCTTTATCACCGTCTGACGGCTTAATGAGGCAAACTTTGCTACTTGTGTAGAAAGAAAAACAAAATGCCATTTTTTCTTACTAGATGGCAACTTAGCAAATGTTTCCAGATGTGGCCTAGTTTATGATCAAATTGTATTCTGTGAGCTTTGTGATGTGGAAATGTTATTTCTAATGGAATGTAGCCTGCAGCGCTGCAACCAATGATTATTCTAATTATCGATTAAACTGCTGATCTTTTTCATGATTCACTGATGAATTGTTTAGTCTATAATTGTCATGTAATAGTCAAAAAGTAGCCTTCACAACTTCAGAGGGCCCAAGTTGATATATTTCAATCGCTTGTTTAGTCCACAATGGAAAGATCTTCAGTTTACTGTCAGCGGAGACTAAGAAAACTGGCAAATATTCACATATGAGACACTAAACCAATTAATTTTAAGACTTAAACAAGTAATCAATTATCAAAAAGTCGATCGCCTTATCGATTAGTGGAACAAGCATTTCGGCAGTTGTAACCTATTTCTTGTCATATGACATGTGGTATGTAGGCCTACTAGTTTGATGTGATAATTTGTTGTGTCCTCTCTGCGTCTCTCTCTGTCATCTGTCAAGCGAGGATTTACACAGCTCCCTTGATCCATTGCCCTCTGCACACCTGCGTGGTTGGCATCCTAAAATGCGGGTTGAACTGAGCTTTAATGAAAGCAGGAGGCTGTGGGAGACAATTAGTTGACCCCGACTCACGTGACCTTGCTTCTGACCCCGTGGCCCTTATTACTTGAACCACTTCTATGTGTGGCCCACAGTTTAATCTGGACTGATCAATACCTCTAAGGCGTTTTAATATCCCAGAAAAGCTTTTGGTCTGTTTATTTAAGTGGAGGCCAAACAGTATGGATTGCTGTAATAGTATGAATTAGTATTGAATGTAATTCAGATTAAATGCATTTGAACCACTGCACAATTAAGAAGGATGAATGTGCTTCAGGGTCTAAATTGCATTCATCATGCAAACTGTGTAGGGTAGAAAACAGCCTCTAAATATCTCACTTTGGATTGTAGTTAAACAAATTAGCAGCATTGTATTAGAAGTTATTGTAAAAAATCTCTATTGGGATCAGATGTATTCATTAAAATATATACCACTAGGTTTTACATTCTTGTTGCTTCCTTGCTGCATATCTGTGGGAAAGAAAATAAAAAATTGGCAATATTTCCTCCTGCAGTTTTTTTTCCCCTGGCCACAGTGTTTCGTCTAGCATCGATCTATTAGTCATGCTGCTTGTTGACGTTGCCAGTTTGCTGTCACATTCGTGGTGATGTAAGATGGTCTTTTTATCACAGCCGTCTCTCTGCTCCAACTGTGGATTACAGATCTTGGTGAGATAGGATCGCTGTCGTGGCGACCAAGGTCTTGTTATGGCTGGTAGATGAGGTGAAAATGAGTGAACTGTGTTATTATATGTATTGTTATGCAGTGTATTATTGACTTGTGGCAGCTGCTCTGAAAGTCGCGACAGTCATGACCTCCTGCCTAAATGGCGTTACTGGTGATGGGTAACTGATGTCAGTCAACACTACTGCTATTGCAGTACTACCCATAGCTGCAGAGACTGTTCTGGCTTTCATTGTTTTTGGGCATATTAGGTGTTAGTCTTAATTTATTTGATCATTTTCGATTTGTTTCATTAATTTTTTTACTGTGTTTAGGTTGTCTTTAGGTGCCACTTTAGGTTGTATCGTGGATGTTTTTATGTGATTATTATCAAATTTATTTATGATGTCGTAATTACATTTTTGTTTAGTTATGATTTTGTAACATATTTTATCTTGTCAGTTTTATGTTGTTAGTTTGTCACTCATCGTTACTGCTGCCTATCTTGGCTAGGACATTGAGTTATTGATTTAAATCTAAAGAAGGCTTTCCAGGTTGAACCTGTTAAGTGTAAAGTAACTTATTCTTTTGCCCCTTGGAGGGCGGTGCAACAAGCTGTGAACACAACACTGATACATCTGAATAAAGTTGATGTGGCGAATGCTTATTTACAGATCCAACAGACGTGGGATGACATTAGCATTCATTTCATTCAGTCACCTGTAAGTGACCAGAAATATCCACTCTCCTTTTACCTCTGTTTATGGTCTCCACCCTCTCCTGAGGGACATATCATGCTCTTTTGCTGCTAAATGCTACATTCTGTACACCAGGTAGTCGCTAACTTTGTCAGTGTGCCTTGGGGAGACCTGACCGATCGCTACGACGAGGACGTGATATATCTCATGGGTGGGGACTCTCCTCTCTTTTTCAGGTTGTACGTCCATCCTTCCATCCATCCATTCGTCCGTCCCGTTCTCGTGAACGCAATATCTCAGGAACGCCTTGTGGGAATTCCTTCAAATTTGGCACAAACGTCCACTTGGACTCAAGGATGAACTGATTAGATTTTGTTGGTCAAAGGTCAAGGTCACTGTGACCTCACAAAACACTTTTTTTGGCCATAACTCAATTCATACGCTAATTATGTCAAAATTTCACATAAATGTCTAATAGGATAAAATGACAAAGTGATGACATTTTTACCCAAAAGATCCAAGGTAAACTACACTGTGACATCATAATGTTCTGGAAAAAATTATTTATTGATTTTGACCCCAAGGTACTTGTACGAGACCACCCTCTTCACTTCCTCTCCCTGGATGACAGCCAGGACAGGGGGCCTCCTGTTCCTCTGGTAGTCCACCACAAGGTCATTGTCGTTGCACCATGAGACAAAGCTCTCGATCAGTCCTCTGTACTCCTCTGTAAAAATAGTCTTTAAGTAATTCTAGTTTAATCGAGCTAGCAAGGCTACTGAAAACCCAAAAACTAGCCTACTGGCGCCTTCCGTGGTCTCTGTCGTTAACGTACCCCTCACCTTGCAGATCACAGTGGTCCATTAAGAGTCTTCCGTGTGTCCCTTTGGGGATGGGCAGGTGGTGTACAGTGGATTTTTAGAGCTTTTCCACTGAAAACAGCTGCCTGCTGAAAATGATGCTGATGAGAGTGCTGACAATGAACCAAAACATTAAGGTTTCAGGCCATAAAAACAAGAAAGGTTAAAACGCTCTGTGGAGCCAAAGGGTCTGTATAGGTTTGTCACTACGAGGGTCATTAGACATAGTCATTTCATTCATTGTTAAAATAAAAATATTGATAAGAGCAGCTTTAAATCAAAGTTTAATTAAAAATAGGTGCATAAACTACTAGTGCTATTTATTCATCCACTGCTGCTAATAATGAATATCCTGATGTTAATTTTATTTTTTTTCTTCAGAAATCAGGTGACATCTTTCCAATCTGTGCACTGAAATACAATAGTCAAGCTCATCTCATGTAAATGCGATCTTCTGGGTGCCCGCGCAGCCCTCATGGCCATACTTGCAATCTCATTCACTTTATCACTCCCCCTTCTATTGATATTGGTGTTCCATATTCAGCGTTTTATTGCTTATCACCATGCAGTTATTCATATCAGCCCTTGTGAGCTGATCAAGGAGCAGAGTTTTTCTCTTGCAGGGAGGCTTCTCTACTTTGTTGTTTTATCTCTTGCACACGCATGAAAAGGGCCTGAGGGAAAAAGACAATGCTGTCTGCTTTAACTCATCTCACTGTGTGACACTGAGGTATCAGGCACCGGCAGGGGAGAGAGAATATTTTATCTGACATTGTCACTCTCTGTAGAAACCTCGGGGAGGCCGTGGCTGCTGTGACACACTTGGTGGTCAGCAGCACTGCATATGATTATGACAGCTCTGCAAGACTCACTGAAGCCACAAGTTACAATGAAACAAAGTGTTCATGATAGCAGTGGGGTCTCTGTGTCTGTTGTTGCAAATTTTAGTCAAGTTTTAAGCTGTAAAAATTATAGTTTTCCTTTAATTCGGCTTCCTTTTGCAAATCATTAATCACAATCTTTGTTCTTCTCAGGTTATCACTATTCATGTGGACTTCTTGGAGTACATGGAACAACATCTCATGAAGTGCGATACAACGCATTTGCCTCATCCATTCTCCAGATGACACAAGTTGGGTTTGAAAGTCCCAGACTGACCTGTATTAAATAGTAAGAGAGGGGAAACATGGGGGCATCATTGTTTCACTTGATTGCTGTCTTTGTGGCCGTTCCCACGATCCACTGCCAAACAGTTTGCCACAGACAAGCTTCACTCGAATGGCACCTTAAACAGCACACAGTCCAAATGAATTGGACTCTTGCAGGAAACATCTGTAGGAGCGTGTCAGAGTGTTTGGACTCTCAGGGGGAAGAGGAGTCAACTGGGCATGCTTTCAACTTCCCACAGATATGCCCACTTCAGCTGCAACATGGAGACAAACTGCTGATGTCGGCTGATGAAACACTGAAGTCATATGGCATCAGACTCCTCAATGTGTCAAGAGACAACTTTGAAAGCTGTTCCACAAGCGGACAGATAAAAGATCAGTTTCTTTTCTCCCACAATATAAATGAAAGTGAGCACGTTGAGGCCAAGTGGCTCGTCCCGGGTCATCATTACTTCATTGCTCTGCATGAGGGAGACGTGCAGCTGTGCAAGCTTGGCTTAAGGCTCAATGTGTCTGTTAAAACGCAACTTTGCCAGGCTTCTCCTCTGCTTCGACTTTGTTCGGGGAGCGGTATTTGTCAAACAGGCCTCTGGGAAGGCGCATACCACTGTCGATGCCAGCACCACTACTCTGGGAGGTTTTGTGAAAAGTCTGATGCTTGTTTGGATAACCCTTGTGAAAACAAAGGAGTCTGTTTGAGCAATGGATCCACAGATACAAACCACAGAACATATAAATGTCTGTGTCCTCCACATTTTACAGGTAAGGACAAAACCTGCAGATCCCCTTTGTTGAGCCCTCTTAGCCTATTTGAATTGGAGCTTGATCAAAAACATCTAAAAATTCACCACACTTCACTGATTTTTACCTTTGTTGTACAATGAAATAGATATTATTTGATGCACTGAGTTACATTTCCATGAAAGCACTCCATTTCCCCAGAGTAACTCATTATGTTTGTATATTCTGTATGACCTGATTGATGCATTTGAGAAGAATTTTACTCTGATTAGTTGAGAGTAACTGAAAGAATATAAAAGTAACTTAAAATGTAATGCAAGCCGCTTTCATCTACCATTATATATTTATTGGACACATCAAGTTATTCAGCAACACTCACAATTAATTCAAACAAAATTAATATTAAAGCAGCTTGCATTCCAAAAGACTTTGCTGCCAGCATGTACTCTCTGCAGCAGTGTTATCAGTACTGATTTAATTTTCATTTTTTTCATCTAGAAATTCAAATAAATAGCATCAGCTCTTTGTCTGTGCTTCATAAAACTTCATAATCCTGGCACATCTTTTTTATCTTTGTGTATTTCTGTGCTGTCGTCAACTGACTTGCCATTTGTTTTAGGGGTTAACTGCTCTGACGTCGTTGGGAAAGAAAACTGTGACAGAATATGTGAAAATGGGACATGCGTTCAAGTGTTGCCTGCCTCCTTCAAATGCATCTGTGACACTGGCTTCCCTGGTAAGCAGCTCGTGTTCAGTCGGTTGTTGATATAATAATATGAATCGTCTGTCACTATGACAATGTAAACAATATTCTTTGAATGTAATTGTACAGTTTTGATTCCTGACAGGCGAATCAGAAATAAATCAACCAATCCGTTTTTCAAGATGCTATTCACCAAAGGCAGTGGGAAAGATTTCGCTGCATCCCAGTTCCATATGCACAACCATGTCATTTGCCTCAAAGGGGCAACTATCTTTGGAAAAGGTCAAAGCTGAAAGCTACAAAAGCCATATATCTTTTAAAGATCAGCATTTCCTCATGGGCTTTAAACCTTATCCCACTTGATGTTATATTTGTCATCGTAATATATGATGCGGCCACTTCGAATCAAATGCCTCATGTTACGACCGCTGACATGCGGTTGTAAAAAGCCAGGGCTAAACTGCTGGCTAACTGAGCGTGTCGCAGTTGATAAAACAAAGGTTTACAGCAATCAATTAAAATGTAATTTATTATATATTGTTTCTGCTGAGCATATTAAATCAGAACTTTGATACTGGTCAACTTCTGCGAGCCTGCTAGAAAAAAAGAATGGCATGCCTAAAAACACAACAATATTCATAATGTTGTCCTATTGTTTAATGTACCCTGGTCTAAGAAGATGGAACAGATCCACAAATCTCCTTTATGGTGGTGTTCAATATTAGATTTCTAAATTCTGTGTAAATCACTGTGTGTTATGCTCATGGTAATACCTCTCCCCATGAGTCCTTTTACAAAAGGGGATCAGACACAATTGTAAGATATTTTTCATTGGCAGCCAAATTGTGTTCCTTGCCATGTGATTTAGACAAGTTACTGGAGGCTCGCACGAGCACTGGGTGGCCCTCGTGATCTGGTGACCTTGTTTATGAGACCGCTTCGCCCATTATTTAGGTAATGAGTCTCATTTGCTCCAGTAACATACAGTTAGGTTAATGGGTATCACACACACAAATGGGTTACAAGACCTGGATACTCCTCCGGTTGCCCTGGATATCACTGTCTGCTGGAAAAACAAGCCTGCAATGAACTTTTCTAGAATAAAAACTCCAGGTGGCTCCTCACATTGATTCATTGTTTTGTTTGGAGCCCAATTTGTCCTGGCAGCATTCTTGAAGTGACATAGCTTTGCCTTTCGAGTTCAGCACGTGCTTTCAGCTTATTATTTTGGAGAAGTGGTTTCAAGGTTACTTCTAGTGCTGTCTGGCTTCTGTTTTATTTTTTTTTACAAGAGCAGATTAAGTCTATACAGTAGAAGAAGAAATTACAGTGCAGGGAGAGAAGGGTAGCATTAGGCACTTCAGAGAACAACTCTGAACTTATTTAACATGTAAACGAGAAGATTACAAGATCAGATTCTCGATTCTGGATGTTTATAGTCAGATAAAGCACATGTATAATATTCAACAAAGAGTTTATGTTTTTTGATTGCCAAGACGACATTGAATTACCAGATTGTATGACTTTGACATACATTCTCTGAAATTTAAATTTTTTTTTTCAGAAAATCACAGTGCATTTCAAGAATGATGACCTAACATACAGCTGAGACCCAGAAAATGCCATTCTCTTGTCCACTGAATAACTGATATAACAAGACATTTACTAGGAGCAAACAAAACAGGTGGCATTGTAGAAATATCCGCCCTTGTCTGATTCTAAATGGATAATTCATATCATTCACATCAATCAGAAACAAATTGGCGAGTTACATGCACCCTCTGCCTTTGCAGCTTTTATCTAATTTGCTTTAATTGCTGCTGCTCTCTCAAGTAAGCGGACTCCGTTGGGTGCTTTCGCATAGTCATGGTGTCCTGCTGTCCCATCAGCTTCTTGGGAGTTCTGTGGAGCTTGTGCTTCCTCTACCTCCCTGCTGCAGTTGCCTCATTAATCAACTGGAAGTTAGTGGCTGCTCCAGTGCTGGCTGCCCTCATAGGCCAAAGTCTATGCGCACAGAATAATGAGCCAAACTCATGGGACGTTTCAAATGAGATTTTCTTTTGATTTGACTCTCCTCTGCACTACCTCTAGGGTATTTGTTGCAAGGTATTACCATCTTTATGGGGCCATTTCCATTTGGTGTAAGGTGTTAATTGTTTTTGCAATCTTGTTGGTAGTAATATCAAATTTTTAAAGTTTAATTTGGCCTATATATACAGTCATTACCCTTGTTAAACAATTTAATTAGATACAGACACAGACAGTGTTGTTTCTTTATGTATATTAGATTGCTGCAGTTCATAATCACTGCAATAATGAGGATGTTTGAGATTAACAGATCTGTGGTAGATAAATGCCAGGACAAACACAAATGATCATGAAACAAAGAAATAGTTATATTATACCATGTATGACCTAGACCAAAATGATAACATATTCTCTCTTGAGTGCAGAGTGCTACAACCATTATCTATGTATGTCATAAATATATGTGACAGATGGAAGTGTTCCTAGAAATATAGTAGTTTGTATTGGTGCAACTTTTAGTGGACCAGTTATGAAAAGTCAATTTCTGGTGGAAAATGAGTTGAGGAAAAAGCAAGCCCTGAAGTTGTACACAGTAAGATTGATGCCCACAGAGGAGGCTATGAGGAGCCTCTGGGACATGAGCACTTGTATCAGCAGGGGGATTAAAGAAAATATGCAAAGAAAGAGTCACTGGAAAGATAAATGTGTAGGCACCTTGTGAAGAACACAAAAATGAAAACCCTCTCCAGGGAATAACATCAAATTTTATTCACCTTGAACCTCCAGTGAATTCAGTCTAATTTTATCCTTTGCATACAGTGTCACTACAGCATTACCCTGTCTCTGGTTAAGCTGGTGGTGGTGAAAGTGTTGTGGTACTGCAGTATTTAGAAAACTACTGGCCACAGCTTAGTTCAGAATTACTTTATCTAGGAAAGTGCTTACTGTATGAACCGGGCAGCAGCACTGGCTACTTAGTTTACAGTTCAGTGAAAATCCTCCATGAAAATCATTTATACATCATTATGGTGACTGTCTTTTATTACTGTATTTGGTACAGAGGTATCGACTTATTTTTCACTTGGTGTACATACGGGATTGAAATATCACACTTTTAAAGTTGGGAACTAACTGTCTGTGTGAACTGATTCATTATTTCAGTCCATATTTTAAATGATCAATATATACCAGTAGCCTATACCAGTATGCTACAAGAGTATTAAAGTGTAAATGATTATAGAAATAATAATAATAATAATAATATTAGTGGTGGAAGCAGCGATGATAATGGCTTCATCATTGTAGTCATTTTAATAAAGCAATTAACTGCAGTCACACAAGTATTTGCTTGTGCAGACTTTAATTGTGGCACCAATGTACAGAATAGAAGTACTATCACTAGTCCCCAACACAGCCATGCCTTATATATCCTCCCATCCATCCTCCCTTATATGTCCCAAACATCAGTTTGACTACGAGTTTCAGGAAAATACTTCTCTTAAAAAAATGGAAATATGTCTCACCCCACTTAAACACGGAGAAACCATTACGTATAATTACAGCCCCAATATTTAGCAAACTTCAGCACAAACTTTAATGCACACACACACACACACACACACACACACACACACACACACACACACACACACACACACAACAGCATGAAACGCAACACCCTGCAATGGAGGCAATTCTCCATCACAAGGGCACATACTTAACTCTCTGTTTATAGCTTTCAGAGAAAACTATGCATTTTTAGATGAACTAAACCTAATGGTTTGCTTTTAGGTTTGTTAGCTGTTCAGAACATTTGCCATGTCATTCACCACTAGTCTGGTTTCCCTGAAGTGAAATGGGTGAAAATGAACGATGTTACTCTATCAGACACAACAATACTGCACAGTATCAAGAACTAAATAACTTAGAGGCAACTATAGTTAGCCTAGTTATTTTTATTTATATTATTATTATTATTATTATTATTTTTGAGGTTTAATTTAAGTAGTTTTAAGAATGTATAAACGTCTGCTGGGCAAAGAAGTTGACAGGCTTTTACACATTATAGTTTCGAGTCGTAGTTAAAGTTCCCACAGTCTGAATAAAAGTGCGGCAATCCTACGTTTTCTGTCTTGCAGGCCCACCTTGTGAGAGGAGGAAAGCCCCCTGTGATCCAAACCCATGCAGAAATGGCGGCGTATGCGAGGAGAGCCCCAACGGATTTGTTTGTCATTGTCCAGAAAGATTTGCGGGCCTCTACTGCGACTCCTGGGTCGACTCCGATTGCATGTCATACGGATGTCAGGAGGAACAAATTTGCAGGGAGCGCGTGAGGACTTAATTCCCCTTATTTGTTTTATCTCAGTGGGACATAAACAAGAAATGGCACATGAAAATTAATATAGTGTCTTGAAACAAGATCAAATGGTTTAATTCTGAAGGCTGCAACAGCAATTAATATTTCCTCCTGAAGATGAGCTAAGGGAAAGAGTGTTTGCTTCCTCAAGCATTTTGATTGAATGACCCAGCGCATACTTAAGTGCCGGTTTGAAATGGCTCTCATCAAAAGCTTTTTGTAATTGGATGCCTGCTGCAATTTTCACCTTTCACTGGAAATGCTATTGTGGTCATACATTTTGCAAAGGCAGTAGTGTTTTCTAATGTTCTCGAGGATACACTAGAGGAAATACAGTAATGGTCTAATTGTCTTTCTCTGACCTTTGTTTTGTTCATTACAGTTTGCCAAGTGCACAACGCATTTTCACAACCCACCTAAGAATACCAGAGTAGAGCAGCCTAAAAGGGACATTCATCACAATAATGCCTGATATCTCTGCAGCTTGACATAGATATTTTTCTAGAAGCTTAATGTGAAATTCAGATCTCCTTAACGTTGAATTACAAGACCATTAGCATTTATTAGCCTCTCATGATGTCTAAAACTCATATTAAAACATATATAAAACCTATTATTTACTTGCCTGCTTATATTCGATTATATATAATTGTAGACATCAGTAACAAATAATAATGTGAGTCAATGAAGGCACAATTTTGTCACTACAGTGAATCACTCTTTTATTGATAATCGTCCTACAGTTAAGTGATCCTATGTACCTTTCTGTAATCTAACCCTGTTTTCCCAAGCTGACAGATGACCTGGTTTGTTTTGCCTCTGTGTGCAGGCTGAATGTGTCTGTGCAGATGGTAATGTGGTCCCAGCATGCAGGAGGCAGCGGAACCTGTGCAGCCCATCACCATGTCTCAACAATGCCACCTGTGTGTCCAGGGGAAATGATTATGTCTGCAGGTGAAACACATACAGGGATCTAATAGAGGCCACTCTCACAGCCCCCTTTCTAGATGATTGGAATGTCTTGTGAATGCGTCTCCCACTGAGAGTGAATGAAAATGGGTCTTTTATTCTTTCCCCATCCTTTTAATGTGATTAGGATTTATATTTCACTGAAAAGCTCATGCACTAATACATACCTGTCTTGCAGAACTCAAGCCTCATTGTTGGCTGGTGATATTATGTAAGACCAAAACCTACAATGAATTGATCCTACTTACAAGTGATAAGTTCAGTATTGTCTGTGTATCCAAAGTCTGATGTAGCTTATTTCTCTGTGCCACAGAGCTTCATTATTGTCTAAAAACTATTAAAAACAGAAAAAAACACTATGAAAAACGAATTGAGCCACAATGTTAAACTGGATGACTTGTTACCGTGGACATGGGAACTGTATGTTATATTGAGTCAATCCTACATACACCATCCTGGAGCTGTAAATACTGACTTGCACACCAAATGTGTATTAATCCACAGCTGAAAATAGTCCCCGTCAAAAATGCACTGCTCCTGTTTACTCCTGTTTAAGTAACATTTGGTAAAACCTTCAGTGCCCAGCTGTTTTAGGAAATTATGGCTTTTCTTTAAAAAAAAAAAAAGAAGTACTTTTTAAACCTTTATGTCTTTAGGAACGAATGGGCTTGGGGCAAAGTGCAAAGCAGGTTTGGGACGGACTAACGCATTTTTAGTTTAGGTCTTTTCGTGGATTTGTAGACATAAAAAGTGTTATAAAAAATATAATGTCACCTTCATCTATCTTTAAAATAAAAAAACTGGTGTTGGTCAACTCTTATTCAAATTGTGTTAGAAAAATAGTTTTCAACAAAGCAAACCAAAGTCAACCATCCTCTGTTGTATTGGCTCCACTCTAAACCAGTAAAAGTGAAAGGCAACCAGACTCGCCTCGTAATCTTCGAACAGTTTGCTTCACAAAGCTTCTCGAAGGATACAGGCTTCTGCTAGATCACAGTGTGCCTTTGATGCTCTCTGCATACTTATCATCTCACTGAAGCCTGTTTTTAACACAGACTGAAACTCCTGCTAGTGCTCATACTGCTAGTCTCTGTCCAAGTCTAAACTCGCATAGAAATGCCTGTAAACATGGCTGTAGAATATATTTTTAACCCATCACCCAGGTGAAACACCTACTAATAGACAAGATAGAGATGTTTTTTGGTGACTCACTGTTGGGATTTACAGGAATATGTTTTCAGGTCTACTGCATTGATGAGAAGGAAATTCATGTTAATTAGCCTATACTTTTGAGCTTTCCACTGTACCTTACATTAATTACATTTAAATCCACTTATTATACCAGATCGCAAGACTGATTAGTTTCAAGTACTCAACACAAAAATTCTCATCTTGGCTCCAAGTTTCCATTTGCTTCAGCTCAATGTGATGCCTTTTTAATAGATTATGGACATGCATGTTGCTGATTCTTTCCTAAAACCTGGGAGACAGTGTTTTTCTCATTATGAGAAAAACACTGTCTCTTATACTAATCAAGCATACAGTATATGGAAATCATAAGGGAAGTTAAGAGAAGAGTGTATTTGCCATATTGGACAGTGATTCTTACAGTTGTAGGAAAGTATAACCTGTGATTTATAATGGACCCTAATTTGTCCTGATATGCCAACTCCTCCCATTTGCCAATCCAGGTCATAAAAAGTGGAAGAATAATTTACACACCCTGTCTTACCAACGTCCGTGTCACAAACGGGTCATGTAGAAAACAAAATTATAACCCCATGTATCTTTTAAAAGAAAAAAAAATATGGCTTGTTAGTGCTCAAGGCTCAGAGTGAATTGATTTTGATGACACTGACCTCTTCTTAACAGATGTCCGAGAGGGTTTTCCGGGAAGAATTGTGAAGAAATAATTGACTACTGCAGGCTGCTCAATATCAACTGCCTAAATGAGGGATTGTGCCTGAGGATAATTGGCGGATATCAGGTAAGTAATTCAATGTTTCAGTCTTAATGAAATACTCCCAAGCCCACAAAATACGACTCCAGCTGTACCTTAATTACAGCACAAACAGAACGTGAACACATTCATAAGCAGAGCTATGATTTACAAGAAATCTTTAGTTTCAGTAGTGAGACGTTTTTCAAATGTTTTTTGAAATTGCTAAACCTTTTATAATTTGACTTTTAGATAAAAAACATCATAATGAGAATAGTGCATTCTTTGTTATTGTATTTGATTGTATGCAGGGTAAGAAGGAGCCAATTTGTATATGATATATTGTGTATGACAGTGATAAACAACGGCAACCTTTTTCACTTTCTGAATTAGACATCATGACAATATCAGAATCTGTTTGTTGCATGATTTATGTATTCTATATACATAGTTTTTAAAGACTAAATAATGTGATTTCTTTTAATGATGCATTAATTCTTACATTGGATTAATTTTACTGACAAACGCTTCAGACTGGCAGCTACTACAAGATGTTCTTATTTGTCTTTGAACACATCAAAATGTAAACATTAGAGTGCGAATAGATAGATATGGTCGATTGAATGCACCTGGTTTCTACCATAATATAGGATACTTCATGTCACAGCATAAAAGGTCTGTCCACCTTTGCTCTCTCGAGTTCTATGCATAAGAAAAACCTGTCATTAATTGAAATAAAAAAACAAAGAGAATAACAGAAATGTCATTGGTAGAAGATGTCTACAGACAGCAGTAATCCAATTCTTACCCATTAATCATTGTGAATATGTGGACGCATTGCTCAGGCAGACAGGTTCTGGTCTAATTTGCCTCTCTATTGCTCAGTCTCCTCAAACGTCTGTATTTTTTACAACACCTGAGACTGCTCCGTAATGCCCCATAGCTCCTAATTATTCTCCATCAGTCTTGTTCCATTAGACCACTGAGAGTGTTCTTAATCTAAAATCCACTTTTAGATGCTTTGCGGTTGTGGAGGTCAGACATAATCAAAAATTGTTGCTCATTGCAAATGGGCCATTTCTTCTTTTTCTGTTTTTATTTTTATTTATATTTCTGATGTGGTTTTCCTCTGAGTATGAAAAACCATCAGGTAGTTCATTAAAGGTAGCCTGCTCATTTCATTCCCGCTGTCATGAAGATGATGATGCTTAACAGACAGAATAAAACTAGAGACCACAAAAAATTTGATTTAGATTTTATCAGTAAATATACAGAGCAGTCCTTTTGGACAAGAATATTCTTTGGCTCTGTGCACCAGCACATTGGATTTGCAATAAAAAAAATGACAGAGGTTAAACTGCTGATTTCTAGCTTAAAAGGGTCGGTTCACCCAAATAAAAAACAAATTCTCACTTACAGTACCTGTAGTGGTATCTGGCTGTGCAGATAGGTTTTGATTTATGTCATCTTGTTTTTCAATATCCATCTCTGAGATTTTTGCCATCACCAAAAGTATAATTTAATTGTTGCTGATATCAGCATTTAGAAATAACATTTAAAAAAAATCAGTAGCAACTTTTGAAACAACTGTCGGCTACTGATGATAATCCACAGACCTCACTGTCAACAGTTACCATTTAATTTACTGTCTACAGAAGAAATAGTCCCTAATCTAGGTAACTCTGTGAAGATCATCTAGAACAACGAGGACACTCTTTCTGGAAATAAAGCATACTGCTGAATTTATATAAAGTTATTTTTCAAAGCTGCAAGTCCCACAAATCCCATTCACCTCCATCATATTGAGCATTGAGCATATCTCAAAACCTGAGCAAATTAAACCAAAACTATCTGCGCGGGTAGATATCAATTGAGGTCGGAGAGAAAGTAGCACTTTTTGTAATTCGGGGTTATTTGAGGGTGTTTACAGCCGTATCAGATGAAAAGATTGTTGCCATGTCTATTCTTTCTCCCCAAGGTAAGAAATGGATATGATTCCTACACTATTCACCCAATATGGAGGTGAACATCACCAAACAACTGAAAATCAGCAACTTAACTCTCATAGTCGTTGTTTAATTTGAAATTCAGTGTGCTTGGGTAGAGAAAAAAACAATAAAAACATATCGTTGCCCTAATAAATACTCTGTGCGATAATTTTTGTTAGTATGGGCTGATAAGGTCATGTATGCTGCACTGTACCATGATCACACAAATATTGAACTGTTTTCCTGCAGTGTCTTTGTGCCCCAGGATGGATTGGAGAGTTTTGTCAATATGTAGGCGATGCCTGCCTGATAAAACCAAACATCTGTTTGAATGGAGCCACATGCATTACAACAAGTCAGCCATCATCTCCCCCACAGTACACCTGCAAATGTCCCCTCGGCTTCACAGGTGAGATAACTTTGCTTTATTATCTGTTTTTGCCCCTTTCCGTCTGTCTGTCTGTCCGTCCGTTGGCAGGATATCTGAAAATATGGATCGATTTGTAGAAACCCTTGTGGGAAGGTTGGTCGTGGGCCAAGGGATGACTGATTGGTGTTTGGGAGAAATCTGACGTGGAACTGGTATAGCTTGACAATTATATGCTGTTGGCAGAGGTTTGTGTTCGGTTTGACATTTACAGACTTTGTAGTTATCTAAACATCATGTATATGCAATTTATGCACAATGCAATGCGGAGATGTGAGGCACAGCACAGGTGGTGAAGGCAGTCATTTTCTGAATATTTTACTCCTTTAAGACAGTGAGTCTGCAGTCTGCATTCAAGACATTTGACACAGGGAGCTCTCATGCTGAGAGCAATCCATAAATTATAAATGTTTCTATTTTGCCTTTTGTTGGTGTTTTAAGGCAGGTGGCATAAAAATAGCTTAAACAAACTATAAACAAGTCATGTGAAACTCTTATTCAATAAAAAGTGAATAATTTGTATCATGCTAAAATAAATTAATTATTCTATTGTCACAGAAAATACTGGTTTCTGACTGGCTGGCAGGTGTCCATTATGATTTTATATATGTATTGTATAAAAAGCTTAGCATTCTTCGCTGCTGCCTTGTCATTATAGAAACACCTTATTGTGCATTGCTTGCATAAAAGACACAAAAAGTAGTTCTTGCACTAAAGGTAGTGGTGGATTATGGGGCGTATCAGTAGACCCAGATGCTTAACTGAACCTTAAAGCTAGGGTAGGCAGTGTTGGAGAAACCAGCAAGAGCCTAGATTTTGAAAGTATCCAACCGCCCCCCCCTTCAGGTCTCCCCCCAAAGCCACTCCCCCCAAAACACATGAACGCACACCGCCTGACTACTGCTGGAGAACGAGTCCACGAGAGAGCGTTGTGGAGAGGAGCGCAGCGTATCGTTGTAGTCGCTAACCGTGTCCAACTACCTCATGTCTCATTCACATGTTTGAAAACAACTAACATTATCATAATGAACGTAAACAACCAACATGGCTATTGTTAGTACTCATGGCGTCACTTTTCAGGCCCCTCAACTCCCTCAGTTCTTCTCGCCATCGTTGAAGATCCATACTGATGTTGACTCTGGTTTGACCTCTTGCTTTATACAACCTCTTAGTGATTGTAGCCTTTTCTTCTTCTGTCTTTCTTTTCTTTCTCTGCCATTCATGTGCAACTAGTTCGCTAGCTTTAGCCGCCTAGCCTTGTGGAAGACTCCAGTCATGCGCAATGAGTGCAGGTTCAGAGTGCGCGCAGGTGGGCAGGTACGTAGGTAGACAGGCAGGTAGCTTATTACAGGCCTGTGACAGCCACAGACACCGGACTTTTTTCTTCTTTTTGTCAGAACATTTGATTTATTGATTGCTGTCGGATGTAAAGAGAATTTCAACAAATATAACAAAAAATGCTTCTAAAAGACATCGCCTACCCAAACTTTAAGCATACCAATCCCTACCTAGACCAACCAACTTGGTCTTGGAAAGAATGCCACAAGGTGAAGCCTCTACTTCGTACTTTCTATTATCTCTGCATGTCAGGTAATCTCATTGAGCACTATTGGTTAGATATCATAACACATCATTACCAGTTAATTCACTTGTGAAACTATCCATTGATTAAGCTACAAACATTAAGCCACTTTGACCATTAGGGGGCAGAAAAGCCACTTCACCGCAGTTAACCTTGGGTTGGTACGGCTAATGTGTTAGCAAAATGTTTTTACATCCAACAGTAACAGAGCAACATGAACAAAGTTCATTATTGGCGTTTTACCTCTAGTTGTTCCACCAACTTCTGAGAAAACTCTCTGTCCGTCTAAATGTTCGACTTTCTTCAGCACCCTTTTCTCTTAGCTCGCCTTCATTTCACTCTGGGCAGCTAGGCTGGCTTATCATTAGCTTGTGTCAGCGGCTGTTTTGGGAGCACATGCTTTTTTATTGGAGCTGACACAGTTTTGATTCTGACAACCTAGCTAACCAAACGAAACTGAAAGTGTAAAATGTGAGCAGCATTATAGTGAGTTGTTGATTCTCAGTGGGATTGTTAGCATTAGCTTCACACATAACCCGGAGTAATTTGATTTTATGTTAACATGAAAAATGTCCCTTTATGGAGCTTTAAAAAAAGTTTTACAGTATAACTTATTATGTATATTATGAACAATAGAGTTGTCGAGCATGCATTTGTCATTGACCTTTTAAAACTTTCAAACATTCTAATGGGTTAATTTAATTTCCACATTTTTTGCTAATATCCACATAGCTGACATGAGGTAAATTGTGTGCTCTCTGGTAACACAGTAGTAGCCTCTCACATCTGAGAGCAGTTTGTTTGGGGAGAGGGGGTCACAGTTTGGTTCATTCAAAGACCTCTAATACTGTGCATTGATTGCACATGAGTCAGCAGGGCAACAGTGAGAGGGGAGGTCACTCTTTAACCGTCAGGTTTAGGTTCAGACCTCCGTGTTTGCAAGCATCCACTCTGATTAATGTCTCAAAAGACTGAATCACAGCCAGCTCAAGGTCAGCTTTTCCAGAACTGACCTCTGACCACCCCGAGGAGATGGACTAGGAAAAACAGAAACTCCACACAGTGATCAATACATTTTTTATTGGTAGTTGTATTAGTAGTAGCTGTTGTTGCTTTACTGCAACCTCAAGAAACAAAACACTTTTGATTTGTCTAAATCCAAATAAGAGAAGCAAAACTAACAGCTACAACATAAGACATAACTAAATGTAAGTGCAAATGAATTAAAAAATGACTATTTCAGCCCAGAAATCTGTGTTTGGGTTGTGATTTACAAATCACAAGCCAAACTGCAGATTTTAAGCAAAGGCGAGTTCTCTTGATGAAGCGATTTTTTTAACCTTGAAGCTTATTTACCAGTAGCCTTGCCTGCTTGACATTTCTAAGGCCTGCTGCTGATTACATTTAATCCAAGTACTCTGGCAAACTGCTTCCTAATTAGCTGCCAGCTCGGAACATGGCCGAAACTTGTTAAGCTATCAGTGACAACTAAAAAAACAAAGGAACAAGGGAGAGACACTAAAACTAGAATGGGTTGTCACAGTGTATGAGATATAAGGGGAAATAAAGTGTAACCCTTTTCATTTGCCATGCTTTAAAAGGATGGAACAAATTCACAGAAACAGACAAAATCAGGTGTGATTTAAAGTGCAGCATTGCTTTGAGGCCTCCCTGGCTGGAGACCACGAGGAAAAAACACAATTTACAGGGATATTTTAGTAATGACAGGTTAATCTACAAGAACAGCGTGTAGTCCGCATAGAAAAATCAGGACATGCCTATAAAGCTAAATGCTACTGTGATTTTGTCTCTAGCAGAGACCTTATTGGAGAGTCGTATAGTTTAATTCACAGCTACAATATGCCATTTTACCCCATTATAGAAGATCAAAACTGTTCATATGTTTTACCATTATATCATACATTTATACCGTAAGAAACTCATCAGCATAGTACAATATGTAAACATCTCTATACATCCTCTCTTCTAGACATTATTTGAACATAAATCGATGGTATGGAGCAGAACAGATTGTGATCTTTGTTGAACATTGCATATACCGTATAAGGGTTGTGATGGAACTGCACAGTATTGTTCCTCTCTTGTTTTATTGCTTAAACAACCAGTAAATGTGATTTTTTTTTTTCTTCCCCAGTGCACTCAGGTTTTGGCCTATAGCGTATTTCCCAATCTAGCTTTAAGTCCTGACACACTCACCTGTCAGTCAGATAAGCCCTTACATAGCACTACACGAACAAGATTTTTTCCCTCTGTTCAAAGCTGAAATCTGTTGCCACTTCAGTAATGGAAAATTGTCTCTTGCACCATGGCAGGTCTTAGTGACTGATAGAATTCATCATTTTCTGGCATCTTGGGATTTTTGCTTTGGAATTTCAAGCCATGCAGCATAGAAAGGCCAATTTAATTTCAAGCTTTGCCCAGAAACCCCACTGTACTCTATCACAGATCATAACTCAGGATACATTACTCAAGCCCCAGCATTCGGGTTTCATTTTTGAGGGCTTTATTTTTTCACAGAACAACAACTGTTGGCACATTTTTTGCTGGTATTATTCATACACACTCTCTTTCTTATTTAATGTGTGGATAATAATATAAGACAAGACATCAAATCCTCTTTGCATTTGAACCTTTATCTAGCAAATAAGAATCTATATGCTTTAAGGAACCTGTAGGGAAATAACAATTGTGCAAAAGAGCAAGAAGTGTTTTGCCAAAATTCAATAGATAGAACCTTCAACTGATATTGACCTTCAACATAATAGTTTTTTTATATGTAATAATTTCTAGACTTTTAAGGCATTGCAGTACAAAAATATTGTAACCTAAATCACCATATTCAGTTTCATAAAAAAGTCTATCATACTACATAATTTATTTTTTCACAGCCATAAGTGAGTGTAGGCGTTTCTCAGATTTTAGTAGGACAAATTTGTATAATTTGCTGCCGCACAGCATGGCATATTTTGTATATAATGACCTGTAGCAACTACCGTGCAGATGATATCAATCATAGTGTTTGTGCTATAGCATGAGGGTGCTGCTGTCAAGAAGGGACTTTCACTACATGTCATTGCTGCTCCGTTATTGATGATAGGATGTTTTAAATTAATAACCTGCACTGGAAGACACCCACCCCCAACCACAGCAGTAGAACTAGCAGCTGCTGAGGCAGCTGAGCAGCAAACAAATCTCCTATCAGGCAACCTGCATCCCCCACCTCATTTGCTATCTTCAGCTGGGACACGGCTCTTTATTAAGTGTCCATTTTCTTAACAAGAAAGTGAGCCTGTCCAACCAGGGGTTTGTTTTCTCTAACATCTCTCTTTGCGCTCACCACCTGAACCTACAGCGTCTTATTAAAGGAACGTTTGTGGCCTAATTATTGTTTAGATGATCGATACCACTATCATATGTGTATACTAAACATGAAGCTAAAGCCAGCAGACAATTAGCTTAGCATACAGACTGGAAGCAGGGGAAAACAGTTAGCCTGGCTCTGTCCAAAGGTAAAAAAAATCTTCCCACCAACACCTGATGACAGGACTCCACGTTGTCAGTGCTCCCAGCCAAGAAATAGTCTGGTACATAACCCCTGTAAAATCATTACTTGTCTCTTTTACACTTTGTTTTTTTGCACTGATTAAACAAACAAGATACATGTTAATTAATGCAATTTACAGTCGTTGGTAGGTGATTTCTTTGTACTTTTTGGACAGAGCCAGGCTAGCTATTTCCCAAAATGTTCCTTTAAGAGTTGCCTGCAACAGTTTGAACACCTTTTTTCCTGAAAAAATAATTAGGCCATAACATTCCTTTACTAAGACCCTGTAGGATTCAGATGGTGAGCCCCTTGAAGAGAAAATATACCCCTAGTTGGAGAGGCTATTCCTTTACTGAATATGTCAAATAAATAATTTTCTTGGGACCTTCCATTCACACGGGAAAAGGGGCTTTTGGCAAGATTGTATTTTGAATATGCAATGTACAGGTAATGACATAATTAATATGTTATCACTCATGGGGAGCTCTATGTGAAGATGGTAATCTGATACAAATGTAGCTAATTGCAACATTTTTTACCTCTATTCGCAGGAACAAACTGTGAGATTGAGATCAACGAGTGCGACTCCAGCCCCTGTCAGCACAATGGCACATGCTCTGACTTGCTAGGACACTACGAATGCCAGTGTCCTACAGGTATGTTGGACTATGGGTAAAACTAGAGCTTTTTAGTAACATTTAACTGATTTGTATTAACTGTGGTAGCAGGCAGTAGTGCAGACCTTTTTTAAACTTGCAGTGAATGTGGCCTAAGATCCTCAACCAGGGGCCCTTAGGCCATCTCAGTGTACAATAAAAACCAAAGGTGATTAGCCTTGAAAGAAGTAAAAACACAAGCACTCAAATGCCATTTATTATGAAACTACAAACCATTATAAAAAGCCTACTTCTCAGCACACTATTGATCACAGCATGCTCCATTGTGCAGTATACAGCCAGGGTCTTAGTCACATTATTCAGTGTATCAGTTTACAGTCTTGGCCTGTGATTGACAGCTGAGAAAAATCACCAAGCACATTGCCAGTGCTCCATAATGCTACCAAAATGTGCGGATATATTAATGGCAGTTTCATAATGTTATATTATGAAACTCCCCTTAATATAATTTTCCTGTAATTGCTTATTGTGCCTAACGGGCTGAGCCTGAATTGACATTCACTGAACGTAAACTGATGCACCACTTGCGGGAGCCTCATGTTGTTGGCAGGGCACAGTTAGTGTGTCTGGTGATCGCTCTTGCCTGATTTACTGGAACATTTTACTGCACGTACAGACCAAAGACACTGTGGGCAGAGCATCTTTGTGGCCAGGTGATGTTTTTCTCACAAGAATTTGCCACTGTTATTTTTAGCAGTTGTTCTCAGCAAACGTTTTCGTCTCTTTAGGGAAATGTTACATTGATGGTAATGAAACACTGTGTTTGTTCACTCTTGTTCAATTAAACATTAAAGGACAATACCAGTGTTAATGACACATGGGTCACAGAGTCCGCTCGCCTCATCAGTTGCTGAAGCAAGGCACATTAGAGTCGCTATTTAAGGTGACATTCAGAGGTGGCATTGTATTTTCATCAGCTGATGAATTGTGTCAGCCCTTGAAGTGTCTAAGGTGCAACTCACCATAGTTTAAAAGATTGTGAATGATAGCTTGAAGTGTTCATCCATCCATCCATCCATTTCCTATACCGCTTATCCTGTTCAGGGTTGTGGGGGGCTGGAGACTCTTCCAGCGTGCATTGGCTGAGACGCGGGGGCGCACCCCAGACAGGTTGCCAGTCGATCTCAGGGCTAACACACAGACAGAAAAACAAAGTCATACCTACAGGGAATTTAGAGTTTCCAGTTCACTTAGCTGGCATGTCTTTGAACTTAGGGAGGAAACTGGAAGAAACCTTTGCAGACACAAGGAGAACTTGCAAACTCTTTTAAAGGCCAGCAGGTTTGAGCCCAAGACCTTCTGAATAACAATTAATAGATCAATAATAACATAGAAACCTTATGTCAAGTGTGCTGGTAATGGAAAAGCTAACGGCTAAAAGCTAGCCTCTTACTTTCAATCTTTTAAGTTTAGCTTACTTTATTAGCAAATAGGAATTTACTAAGTAGGAAAAACATTTCACAAAGAAGGCTCTCTTTACATCAGCAGCATTGGCGATCTTCATATTCAATATTTGATCAGAGATTTAAAAAACAGGCAAATGTCAGTGTTCAGCCAGTCCGTGCAAAAACTCTGAAGATGACAATTTGTGCAACAAAAGTGTATGTATTGTGTCACTTTCCAATACACCAGATCTGACGTGACTGTCCCTTGTGCTTTTTGAGTGAGCATCTATGTGGAAATTTGGCTGCGATGGGAGAGGAATGAAGGGGTGGGCTCATGGCTATGTCATTGGGGTTATCGAGTGCGAGCCTCCCATCACAGATGTCAAGTTGAATTAGACCCACGACACCCCAGAAGGCTCAGCAGTTATCGTGTGCCGCCCCCGCTACACCTGCTCAGAGCATCGATCAGATGTTTCACAGATTTACCTTTTGATGACTGTATTTGCTTTCTTACTATTAATACCAACAGTAAGCCTGAATTGCACATTGCGGACCAACGTTAAAAAGCTCTTAAACGTGTAAGACGATTACACAGCGAGTAGTGTTGTTTGACCACTGACTTGACACTGATATTTGCTGTATCTCCTATCTTAAACATGAGATAGATATCCATAGTTTGCACACAAGCTGGTGCCTTTTCTTTTCAGCCAGAGCCATCGGTTGCTCTTTTCAGCTGCCTCTGAAGCTTCCTTTGCAGCCTGCTGTAATCCCTGATCATGAATCCCTAACTCCCTGAGTAAACTGGTACTAGATGTGGCCACAGATCCATGGTAACGAAATTCCACAGGGCGTACCCCGGCTTTCCAGCCTTGCAACTAAATCTCATCTGTTATCTCAGTAAACCTAAGCCTCTTCCACTCATATGCCTCATCTGCTGCATCTTCTCATGGTGAAGTGAGTTCTACAATGTAAGAAAATAGTCTGCTGAGTGCTGGACCACAGTACTGAGCAAAGTCTTGAGACATGGGTGGAATTATAAGTTTCTGGGCTATGACTGCTTTCTTTTTTTCCAAGCCTTACCTGCCTCTGAATATATTATATTGTACCAGCTCAATAATATGTTTCCTCAACAACAGCACATGTGTAAAATCACACTAATGCACAGTTCTCACCCTCCTAAAGCTTGCAGAATTAATTTATGTCAGTTGGTCCATTCAATTATTAGTTATGCCAAATGTATCATCTCAATCAGACATTATTTCTAATTACACCACCTCAATAAGGGTTTTCCTTTAGGGACAAGACTGCTGTGCTACTAAAAACCCTTTTTCATGTCGTCCACAAATCTGATAATGGTTACAGATGAGTATTAAAATCAAAAGAGCAGAAAGAAGAGGGATCAGATGAAAAGGTAGGGAAAAAATAAGAAGCACAGTACGAAAGTTTTCATATTCAAACTTAAATTCAAATTTAAATTGAGGCTCAAGTTAAATAGAAAGCCAGGGAGGCACTGTGTCACATGCTTCAAAATAGGGCCAATCCTCCAGTCGACCCACAATTGGCCCAAATTTAGCCTTGTTTATTAAATATATAGAGGAGCTGACCTGGTACAGTGACATAAATCAGAGATGGATTTGTGGCACTGATTGAAGATCTACTGTCTGCTTGTCAAATATTGCACCAGGTACATTAAATATATTAAATCTTTTCTTCCAGGTTTTCTGGGAAAGAATTGTGAAGTTGACATAGATGCCTGTGCTCTACCCAACAACACATGTCCACCAAGGACTCAGTGTTTGGATCTCCCAGATGGCCTTGAATATACCTGCCGTGTACCCTGCCCTCAAAACCTTCAAGTGGGTAAAAACATGTTAATGGACTCACTCATCTGCTGCTCTGTATCCTCGTGTTAACAGTTCCTCTTAAGTCCTGTACATGTTTTAAAGAGCTCCCGATCTTCTGTTTCTTTCTCCTGGAACAATATCTGTGCATTCTCTACAGCAGTGCAGCAACATTGTCACCACAGCAGGGAACCAGAACAAGCAAATTAATGAGGACGTTTTATGTAATTTTCTCACCTTTTTTATTTAGAGGAGCTTTCACGCTCTGTTGTCATATAACAACACAGAACTCACATAGAACTCAAAAGAAAAAAATCACACTGATATCTAATTAAGCTGATGGTACATTATGGATGCATTTCCAAATGAGCAGTGTGACACTTTGGCACAAGAACAATACAAATGCAGAAAGCACAGTCTGTTATGGGTTAAAACACTTCAACTCTCATATGTTAAGTAAGAGTGTAGGAATATTCAGTTATTTATAGTAACCTGTAAAAGATCTGCAAACTGTCACCACAAACTGAATTATAACATTGAGGACTTAAGTGAGAAGGTATCAAATATTAATTCAGTATCTTGCTTATAAAATGTGGGATAATCCTTTGTTATACACGGGGATAAAAATAAGCATAAGTCCCACAGGAAGATTGACAGCAAATGCGATAATCCATAAACACAGCCATCAGCTGGTGCTGAAGCTGTAAAGTATGTTGGTTTACCCGGGAAGAAAGCTATATTAAAGTCTTGACTAATGAGAGAATTCCACTGCTTTCTTGTGACTTTTATTTGTACATCTGAAGTATTACTCTGCTAAACATAAAAAAACCCAATATATAAATGTAATTAAGTAACAGATTCTGACCCATGACCTAACTCTAAATACAAAAACACATGGTTAGTGACTGTAGGGTTGACATATATATTCACAGTACATACTGTATGTTGCATATTTAAATAATTTAAGCACATTTCTAAGTCCTTTTTTAAATTTTGAATGTGGTTGCACATCCTCCAGATTTTTAAGCAGTCATGGTGGAAGAGGACAAAGCTGGAATTGTGTGATTGTTTGTCAGGGTTTTTGCTTTTGGCATGCACAGGGGGAGCACATTTACAGGCACTGAAAGGGCCTCTGCCACCTGACGCGGATGAGTGCTGCCGAGGATTTGCAATGTCTGTATTTCTGAATGCGCGGGTTTCTTTACGTGCAGATGAATCCACCCTCTGCGTTTAAAAAAAGCAACCGAACCTGAACAGAGGAGCTTCTTCAGATGACAGATGGAGATGATCACTCCACTGTGCTGGTGTTGGCCCCCTTACAGAAATGTCATGATGTGTGCATTATACACCTTCGCACATGCCAGCTCCTCCTCTGCCCCTTTGTTTCCCCCTCGACTATATATACACATGTACCAGCTAGCAGGCGTATCTGTTTTGTGACAGAGAACACTTGGGAGGTTTAGCCCTCAATGACCATTGATCTTGTCTTGTAAGACATGATGTAGATGCTACATGCACGTGGAATACTGAGTGAACCCAGTATAAAGCATGAATCAGTATTCATGAGTGTGTCATGTGGCTGTAATGACGCTCATTTTCAGGCAGCCAGGAGCTAGAAATGATTAGGGGTTGCACTGTAAAACAATGGTTATATTTTTGACCAGAATGGGCTCAGTCCAATCTAAAATATTACCATATGAGATGACGCGATTTCATTTTTGCGCATGAAGCAGCATGCCCCCTATTTCACGACACATGTATCTAACAGCTCCATCTTCTATCAACAGCCATGTGCCAACGGAGGACGCTGTGTGTTGAATAATGCCAGCAGCTACACCTGCGTCTGTACACCTGGTTGGTCTGGTCAGAACTGCCGTATAAATGTCAATGATTGTGTTCAACATTGGTGTCAAAATGGAGCCACTTGTGTGGATGAGATTGATGGCTACAGGTGAGTGTTCGAATCTTGATTGTCTTCGGGCCATTCAGGCACCAGAATGTCAATGATTGTAAAAGCCGTGACATTTACTGCTCTCTTCCTTCAGGGTTGAAAGAATTCCTCTTACTCTATACAGTATTAAGAAATTCTCTTTAATCTGTCCTAGCTGCCTTTGTCCCAGAGGATACACAGGCGTCTACTGTGAAGAGGACATTGATTACTGTGTCGGCCATCGCTGCTCTGAACATGGTGTTTGCCTGGACCAGCAGTATAACTTTACTTGCCGCTGCATGCTTGGATTTGAAGGGTCGCTCTGTGAACTGGAAACAAATGAGTGCAACAGCTTCCCCTGTGCACGTGGTGCCACCTGTGTGGACCTAATCAGTGATTATCGGTGCCACTGTCCCCCAGGGTTTGAGGGTATGAGACCATCTGATGCGAATGTGAGCCTAGTTACAGCCATTAGTATGGCCAGCCACAAGGATTATCAGGTTTTAGAGCAGGGTTTTGTGTTTAGATGTTAAGATTTTAGAAACAGAAATATGCTTTAGGTACAGTTTTCACATTGAAATTTATATCAGTGATCAGGGAAAATGTGCAGGTTGAGTTACATATGATGGAAATGGATGTAAAATTCTATAACTATACATACAAATGATTGAAATTCAGACTAGTGTGAATATAAAACAGCTTCTTAATTGTCATAATGCTCTTTGTTAGTATTGGGAAGGTGATCTCCTTGTGTAAATCATTATGCATCAGAGTAAGATTTATAGTGGCATAAAAATCACATCTTTGCCCCATTTCATTTCAATAATGAATGTAATAGAAATATAATTCACCATATGCAAAAGCTTGTAGCTTGAAGGTATGCATTCATTTATCACTGTCAATTTAAATGCCAGTTTTTATGATATGCGTATAACACCTGTTGACAAATAGAACACATGTTGACCAGATGTTTTTTAAGACAGAATTGACTCGGTTTAAGTTACATGTTACAGTTAATGTAGTTAATGTCATGTTAATGTTAAAACAGATTCAATACTATAAAAATGTCCCTTTCATTTTATCTAATTATGCCAAAATCAAATGCAAATAAATAGTGAAATTTAGTTATATAATGTACATTTAAAATAGTTTCTATTTTTTTGGACATTTGGCATAATGTGGACTGTTACCATTAAGAATCTTGGCCATGTGTGATGAAAATGTATAAATTGAACAGTGGTGCAGTAATGTGTAAGCAGGTAAATTGATTAATATTGGCTGGCATAATTATCTGGCTCGGTATTATAGAGTGCGTAGTACAAAGTGTGTCTTGTACAGTATATTTAAGCTGGAGGAACAGTCAGCAACTACCTTAATTATGTGAGTATCTTACAGTACATGATTAACAGAGCACTTGCCAGTACATGGGGTCGTGATGGCCAAAGTACAATTACCTTTGGTGTGGACAGCAGCGCAGATAGAAGAGCAGTGTCGGAAGATGTCAGGCTGTTAGTTCTCTATGAGCTCTCCGGCTCATAGAGAACTAAGAGGTCTGAAATATCGCCAGAGGCCAGACCTGGTGGAGCTTTAAATTTGTCTGTAAAATCTTAAATCAATTCCATATCTAACTCTTGCCCAGAGGATACTAAAATGGAGGTTACACCATGTCTGAATACATGCAAGGTGCAACATGCTGAACACATAATCATTCAATTACATTTTGAGCCAGTAGAATCAGAGGTAATCAGCTGCCTCATGAAATAAAATCCTGCCTTCAATAAACCAGGTGCCGCTCATTGTTGAGAAAATGAACAGAAATTTGAACTGCACATGTTCTGAATGTTGTTGTGGTTAGAATTATTATTCACGTATTAGAGCTTCACAGCATCCAAGGATTATTAAATTTTCACAGTGACAGCAAGAATGAAACATATTTTAAACTGTATTCCCTGTGACATTAAATAGAGTTTATGTGTTTCTCTCTCTTTATCCTGCAGGAAGGACCTGCTCTGAGAATGTAAATGATTGCTGGTCGCAGCCTTGTCTAAATGGAGGCTCGTGTATGGATCTGATAAATGACTACATTTGTCATTGTCGTCTTGGTAAGTACCAACTACTTGTGTATTATTGAGCATGTTTACAAAAATATCATGCCATTAATTTTCTGTATACTGCACCTTGGGAATATGTGAAAAGTTTATTTCTTATACATTTACATATAAACTTGTTTGTTTACTTTGATCATTTTTCAATTTTTGTACAAAATGTGCTTCCAAAGATAGCAAAGACAGGAATTATCAGTTATACTAGTCTTTTGAAAGTTTGAATGCAGGCTAGAAAGCGGCTAAAATAAGCATCTAAAAAACCTCTACACGAAGCAAATAGAAGTAATAAATCTATATTATGGGTTAAAGTTAGAAAAAAACAATTAGCTGTTAGTTTTTCACATTTTATTTTTAAGAATCAAGATTAAAAACAGCATCAGTAGACCTGGAAAGAAAACAACATTGTCCTCTACCGTGCTAAGCACTGATGCGTGTAAACATGACTTCCCCAATTAGACTAAGAATTAGTTTTCAGCATAGTCCTTTAATCAAGCGACGCTGTGTTTTACACATTTCTGTACGTTAGACATTTTATAACATATGTTCCAGAAAAGGATCCATAATCAGTCCATAATAGAGGGAGGTGGTGCATTCCTCAGTGTGCAGCTGATTTTACTATGCCCTCTGGTAATAAAATACTTAATCACTACTTGATTGCACAAGTCAGAATGCCACAGCCGGCCCACTTGGCATTACGAGTACAATGTCACATTCAATAGTAAACAGCCACAATCCACAGAATGGGATTTACAGACAAATATTTGAAAGATAAAATCCACAAAACATAGGTGTTGACGGGACACAAAATACACTCTGGCACCGGTCAGTGGGTCTGTTTTGGTAAATTATTTCCTTAATATATTCCACAAAGGCAGAAGAACTGAACGGGTTATGCTGGATATTTTACTTTTGTTTTATTTAGAAACTCAGCCCTCATCTTTGGGTTGTCTGAATTTGATGTAGTGAAACAATATCAACACTGTTTTGTTGTCATTGTACATCTTGCTTTAGTTCTCTGTGCCTTTCCGTCAGCCAAATATGCCTCTATTTTACTGCACAATAAATCAACACAAATGTGGGTGAAGTCATTAAAACATTTACTGCCTTGAAACATGTACAGCACCTGTTGCATGGTGTGTTTTTATGACATTATGGATGCAGCAAATACATCACTGTAAATAATCTGCTCTTATTGTTTCTCTGCCTTTTGCTCAGATTAGATTTGGGCGAAAACAGAACACCAATGTGTCTGTAAAGCTTCCATTACCGTTTTGATTCCATTGACAGATTTATAGACAGGTGTGTTTGATCACTTTATCTTTTCAGAAATTCAATTAGATTAATGGTCTGTCAGGTTGGTTTGCTTCTCCCTACAAAAACACACAAAGAATCAGAAAAGACTATCACTATTTTCCATTCCTGCCACCGTTTCCTGTTTGCAGCTATAGTGCAGTATGTCTGTGTTGTCCAGTTGTACTTTAATTGTTGTAGCATTTTTTAAGTCATTATTATGACTGGAAGAAATATACTCGAAAGCTCTCAGGAATAGAAGGGTTGCTTTAAAGACAGAAAATAAATGTTTAATCTGCATCTGGATTGTGGATGGCAGCCATGGTTTTTGGAGAATGAAGTCCTGCCACATCAGATTGGTGACCACGAAGTTAGTACCATTTTAAATTCATAATGTTGCTGTCGCGCCAATTACCGTGTCCAAATTCTGCAGCGTGATTTACAATGTGCATGTCATCTAAATTGTGTTACAACTGCACAACACATTCGGCAAGTTTGACATTTTATTCAAGCCAACACGTACAAGAAGTTTAGAGTCAACACCAGGGAAATGGTTTGGAACAACATTATCACCAGGCTTTTTCAGTGGCTCATCCAAATAATTTATGTACCAAATTTAGCAAAGATAAGGTGAACTTTAGGAGGAATGGCTGAGACACAGCCATAGCAAACATTTAAAATGTTGTAAAATCTGCTTAGGCACAAATAAACATGATTTTAGCAGTTTTTTCTTAAACTGAGTAATCAGGGAAAAAATAGTCTTGTTTTGCAGTAGTGCTTCACAAATGGGCACATGGTCACATTATTATATTTTTATCAGAACTGGAAACTCATCACTCATTCCTTGGCCCATCACCAGACTTTACACCAGATTTCATTGAATTCTGCATAGTATTTACCCTGCTAACTTAGATGCAGACCAACAAAGAAGGTCAAAAACCATAACCTCTTTGGTGGAGCTAATAAACTACATTCATTTTATTTATTAAACTAAATTTGGTGATTTCTATCCAAGAACATGATTTTCAGTTTCTCAGCTCAGTGAAGCAACCAGAACATTGTTGATGAGAGATGATTAAATATGCTGATGAACAGCAATTCTCCGAGCCAAGGAAGAGTTATTACGGTATGACCCATGGCTGTTATCATTAACCCCTGAACACTGGCTTTACATTGACAACAAAACATCCTGGTACGTTTTGTTCCTGCTGTACATTTTGAGATAAAGTGAAAAACAGTTTCTGCCTTTCTTTCTGTGGCAGAGTTGGGCTGAGCCACTAGTAGCTGTCACATAGAACAGGGAGTCCCATTTGGAGATGGTGACACTATAAATGTGACATTCCTTCATGCAACATTAACCTCAGAGTGAATTGCATGCACAATTGGTTATTAAACACTTCTGAAACACTCTGTTGGAGGCAATAGCTGTCCATTAACTAGTCAAGGCAATACATAATATGATGAGAAAAGGGTAGTTGGAAGGTCATCAAACATCTAGATAGATGTGTTGATGTAAAGTACGGTGGTCTAGATACAGATTACAACGTAAAGAAAGTGTGGTGACTGCTTACAGCAGAAGCTACATAATCTAATATGACTGCTGTCCTGTGTATATTCAAGTCTTGAGAAGAGGGATTTGCATTAGGAAGTGATGTTTGAAATATTTCACTCCTTTGCCAGTGAGTGAGACCTACTTTGCAGACGCCGACTTCACACAGATTAATGTGACAGAGATATGGGTACATTCTTCCTGTTTAGAGGCTTCTGGTTCAAAGAGATTTTTGGTTAGCATGAGAAATTTAGAACATTTTGCTGTTAAAAACTCAAATATTCTGCGACTCCATAAAGTCAATCTCCGAGCATTTTGTGAATGTAACAGTTAAACGCAAAAGGTCTTCATTTGTGTGATGTCAGTGAAAAAAGCACTGTAATCTATTTCAGGATTCTCCTTTTAAGTCATGTTTATTTGTACAAACACATGAAATGAGTATCGGTCGCATCATCTGTCAGTGCTTTATTTACAACAATAGATATTGACATGGGTATCTATCAGTGACTTGCAGACATGCATTTGGTGGGGCAGATAAATGTGATATAGATCAGTTTGGTAGGGTGGGTCTCTGTCAATGATTCACTCAATTAGCATACTGCATAGCAGGTAGATTGCAAGGGGACGAATCAATACCCCCATTAATCCGCTAAAGAAAAGGTGTCTTTACCTAATAAAACATACAGCCACATAAGTATGTGTTGTATAATGTGTGTCAGTGTTTTATGAATTCTGTCCTTATTGCTTATTTCCCAAGGCTTGGCTGAATTTTCCTTGTCCATTGTTAACTCAGTTTTCCTCGCAGGGTTCAAGGGGAAAGATTGCTCTGTGGATATTGACCTTTGCTCATTCGGAATATGCAGTGAACACACATTAATATGCGCTGAGACCAAGGGTGGACAGAATGTCTCTTGCACATGTGAAAGAGGTGAGCAAGACCTTTAACGGATGTTATATTTGTCATGCAGATGTATTATCAGTTGGAAAATGAGCACATGGTGAGACTTAGAACATTCTTTCATGCTGACTGACTTATATAAAGTCAAGGTCGCTATACTAAAGGGAGAAAGTTTCTGTACAGTAAATGCTGCAGCTTCAGGTAATGTTTAGCCGTCTGTAGATCAAAAAATAAATCCACTTTTCTTGTTTTATCAGATCAAGACAGATTCCTTCTTATGTGCTACTTGCTGTGCACTAAAGTTCTCTTACTAGACCATGTCCCAAAAAAAATAGTCCCAAAACTGGTTCACAATGTTTTTATACCTTCATAACTATCTGATAATCTTATGTTCATTCTGATTCACGCAGATCCATTTGACAGTTCCTGCAAAAACCATAATTTTGTTTGTGTGTCAGTCAAGTTCCCCCGATTCCCCTCCATGAGAATGACAGTGTTATCACAGCAGTAGCTGCCAGCAGTGACAGGGATAAGACAGGAGTAAGTGGAAGAGGCTTGACCTGTTAGATACTCTGAGGCTTGCCAGGGGTAACCAGGCTTCAGTCTCTTGCAAGTCAAGGATATATGTGCAGTGAGTGCCAGTATAGTACTGTGTGTGCATGCACAGGAAATCATGCCGCTTGAAATAAAACATTTTTTCCTGCCAAACCAATCACAATTCAGTCGACACTACTCCACACCAGCTCCGCTATCTCTTCCCAAATGAATGGCTATTACACAGAAGTTCATGTAACCCAATCAATAACCGTAACTTCATTACTCCTGTTGCACTTATGCTCGGCAGATGTCAAAGTGAAGGAGTGTGAGTGATTTCTTATGTAAATGAAAGCAACCTGCGGCGAGCTGCTCTCCTCAGATCACTTCTCAAGGGCAAACTGCGAGATGCTGTCTCGTCTACAGTAGATGTTTCAGGTCGGCTGTCTTGGCATCCATATGATCTAATGCTTGCCAACCTAATGTGTTGCAAAACATGTTACTCGTACCCTCTCTCATTATAGTGTATATCCCACGCTGTGACCTTTTTGACCTAGTGTCTAGTACTCACACTAATTCCTTGAACTGAGAATGTTGGATGAACTCAAAATGGTAGTTTTTGCATGTATGATTTTGTTTGTTTTGTTTCATATATATATCAAGTGTTTTGACAAAAAAAGGAAATACAGTACTGGCTTGTTATGGAGGTCGCTGAAGATATTCTTCTCAGATTTCTACCTGATTATACTTGAAGAGCAGATTTTGCAGGGCAATAATTGTGTTTTTACAACTGAAAAACATTTTGTTTTCGACAGCTCTTTGCAGTGCAAGACTTATTTTTGCCATAAAATTATTTGAGCTCCAAAAGCTGTTGTTTCATCAAAAGCCCCTCTTGGCATGAGACCGGTTTTGTCATACAGCAGGTTTTCGCAATGCAGCAGTTGTTTTTGTTTGGCTGTTGTTCTTGTTTAGCGCTACAGTATTATTTTGGAGGAAAACTGCTTATTCTGACTGTTCTTTTTATATTCATTTTTTTTCCACATTCCTAAGTGTGAAGCGCATCTCAGGACCTGTATGCTCTGTTTAGTCCTTGGCTGACTGTGTGAAACATTCACATTGTACACAATGATACAACAAACGCTCTTGGGTAGATAAGTGTGAGGTTAACCCACAAGCAGCCTGTGTAGCACCAGCAGTAATGTGCCTTAAACACTGACATGTTGCTTCCCTTTAATGGCCTGTGTGGGTGTGTGTGTGGTGTGAGTGCCTTTACACATGTGCATTGATGCATGTTATTTGTTTCATGTGGTTCCCTTTGTGTATAGATTGACTTTGATCTTAAGAATCACTGGATTTGGCTTGTTTAATGTAATAAATCAGAAGGGCAATGACTGGCTCTTATTAAACATGATTAAATGATCCAGTGAGCTGAGTCTGCATGTGCCCAGCAAGCTCTTTGAATCAATAGAAGCTTTGAAAACCAGCTTTTGTTTGTGAAAACAAAGTCATGCTGATCCTAATTGGCTCAGGAATGAAACCATGCAAAAGGATTCCAATAACTGTGTTGTTTTTTTTTAATACACGCTGCAGGGTTTGGAGGGTCATTTTGTGAAGTAAATCTCAATGAGTGCGAGTCAAAGCCATGCCAGAACGGTGGTATTTGTGTCGACGGCGTTGACCTGTATCAGTGCTTCTGCTCAGAGGGTAAGTTGCAATGCAATTAGATCCCACAGTAGTCGAGATGATACGATTATATGGCTTATTCAGACCTTTGTTGGTTTTTAAGTGTGCAACCAACCAGCTTCAGCCCTGGAGTTATGACCCTGACTTAAATGAAAAAGCCATTCAGAAACACCTTAACACAAATTCTCCATTCTTTTGTTTGGTGGTCTTTTTCTTATTCGTGCGGATAAATGGACAAGCGGAGATGAAAAGACAGTGAGTTATTTCCACTTCAGCTACGGCTCCAATCAACAAGCAAGGCCTTCTTCCATCCGGTGCGGATGTTCAACAACCACGCAAGGAAAAACCCATTTTATACAAAAGTATCCAGGAAGCAAAATGATGGCAGCCGCAACTCTTACTTTCTACAGTCCGCCTCTCAAGTGGTTCAAAGAAATAACGAGAAACAATGGGGCCACTTGCCTAATTATTAGTTTGTTTGTATCCATTTTATCTTTTTGAAATCAAAAAAGAATATCTTTTGGAGAATGGACTATGTTTCTGATCATTTCAACAATTACTATAGAAATTACATCTTCCTCGAACCAACTTCTTCAATGTTATCAACTCAAGAACTCTTTAATGCAGAAAATGGATTTGAAACATCATTTCTCAGACTCCTCTCCCCTCCTAAAAAATCCCCTCAATATATCTTAACAATCAGACAACAGTAACAACAGTATGAAATTATTGCTATCAACTGAAGAGGCTACTTCTTGCACAATACAGGCTATTGGTTATCTGCAGAATTAGTTTGGTGCACTATGTCCTGAACAAAAACTGACATAACTACCTTCATGCAATTGGGGAATGTACAAGGATTCAACAATTTTTGCACAGCTGAAAGAGTTGGTTCTTATCTTCTTTTTCGCCCAACACCAAGTCCTCCATATGATGCCAACAAAAAGTTTATCTTCATATCTGTACAGCCATGTGCCATAGAGGGTTGAGAGTTAACAGAATTTTGTCCTAACCATACACAACAGGTGATTTTGCTGATTAGCACACCTTGAGCCAAAGCGCAGGAACTAATCAGTGAACTCAGCTGTTGTCGTGTTTGCTCGGAATGAAAAACCTGTATACTCTCAACAAAAGGTTGTTTTTAGAGCACGATGTTGATTGCTACCTTAATGCACGATGATTTTCAATTACACATCGCCATGTTTCCCGGCTTGCAGCTCAGTACCACGTAAGGTTAACAAATATTTGCTTTAAAATTCTCCGACCACATAAAATCATTCCATCAGAAATTGTCACTCGCATCATTAGAGTAAGAAGGAATAAATCTCAGCTATTTTTCCAATAATTTCTTGGTCCAGTTGACATCTTACCTGTGAGACATACCTCTGATTAAACCTTGATTGCGGGTGAAGCCTGTTATGCATTTTTAATGAAGTCAGGATAATTGTCAAATTTTATGACATGGAGAGAGGTGGAAATTGGTTCCATGGTCAGTTTGAGAAATGATGAGAATTTGACCTGCACCGATGGTGCTGATAGCCAAGCATTAGTCATGGGCCTCCTGTAGCTGCAGTGTGTGACAGTGCTAATGATAGTCATTTTGTAGCGTGACCATGCGGTGGAATATATTTATGGGGGGACTAAAATGTCAGAAATTGGCAGCACTCACTTTCCCTTCATGACTTTAACCTTTTTATTTTAAAAATATCAAATGTGCTGATATGACTCGCAAATGCAAAAATGTTAATCAAGTAGACGCACACAATATGACAAAACATAATGTATTTCCTCAAATACAGGCCGTGGTGCAGGCTACTCTCCATATTATATAGTTGTTTACTTGTGATGAGCTTGCAGTGAAAAGTCATGTAAAATTTCACGACAGCAAAAGATTGCTTTTGGGTGCAATTTGACACTAATTAGTATCTTTTCAAGTCTGGTGTTTACCGACATTTGCACGCCATCTCTGATGAGATTTCTCTCTCTCTCTCTTTATACCAGGGTTTGGGGGGTTGAACTGTGAAATCAACTATGATGAATGTGTCCATGGATACTGCGCCAATAATTCCACATGTATTGACCTGGTTGCAGACTATGAGTGCATCTGTCCTTCGGGCTTTGCTGGTGAGTTATCTGTGTCATCGTTTTCATAGTTTAGGCTTTAATGAAAATAGTGCAGATTGATGACTCTTCAGCAGTGATAACTATCAAAGTGGTCCCACTGTAAGAGTTCATTCACCAATTTCAGAATGACTGCAGCTGATTGAGTATAAAGATAATTTTGTTTCTCCTCCTGAAACTGCAATATTCATCCAAAGGTAATATATTGGTTAAAAAAAAAGGTGTTTTATGTCTCTTATTTAAGTCAACACAGAAACATGTAGGGTAATGCTGATTCAAGTTGACAAAATGCTAAGCTGTACATTACTAATACATGTTCATTTAGTCTCCAGGTTTATATTTGGTGTGGGATGAATGGAACCTTCATTGTATCCATCACCCCCGTGTTTGTTGAGCCATAGTAACAAGGAAGTTTTATTCCTATTTTTGTACTGTGACACTATAAGCAGGCAGAAAGCTACACTAAATCAATTATGTGTGCCTTTGGCTGTGGGAAGAAACCGTAATAGACGGTGAAAGTACAAAGATATGACAGTTACACTGTAGTATCACCCCTACTGGCTCCATTACCGAACACACGCATACCTCACATCACGCTAGTTCATCGCGCTAATGGTTGTCACTCTCCACGGTGAGATGTGTCATTATGTTGGTGATGCGATCTTTTTTCCTCAGTTTGTGTTCATCTTTATAGCGCTCAATTAACAATCTTTATTTACCTCTCAGGTAAGAATTGCTCCACATCTGTCTCTGCGTGTACATCAGATGTTGAGTTCTGCAAAAATGGAGGAACCTGCTCCCACAACTCAGCTGGGGAAACGCAATGTATTTGCCCTCCAGGTACTAAACAAGCGTGTTTATACAGTATATTTGTTAAGCTCAGTCTTTGTTTTGATACATGAATCAAGCTTGGCTTTTGCCCTTGAGTCATTACAGTAATTCCATCTAGAAATGTAGACATGCAATAGTGTGCTCAGTAAAAAGGAATACTAAGCTGTATAATCATTATAACCACAGTGTGTCATGTGCTCTTCTTGCTTTATTCTACATCAATCCCTCTCTCTTAAATTCAGCCCTTAATTCATGTGAAAACATATTAGTGTTGTTGATTACTGTGGTATCACCAAAACAGCTTTTTACCTCTAAGTGAATACCATGAGAAAGCAAATGTACAAATCCACAAATTAGTTACAATTGAGGGAAAAAAAGCAACACACCACAGTTTTTTTCTTATGTAGGTTGTGTACTGCTGCTGAAATCCCTCCTTGGTTTTAGTGCTTTAGGCTCTGGCTGGATAGAGTATGGAAATCAGCGGGGAGGAAAAACACTGGCAATGACAGCATTACGTGAAATACCAATCCATGATGTCTGCCAGACGTGGGAAGGCAGAAGGATACTGTACACAGCACAGCACATCAATCACTTCTTTGATCCCACCTCTTACAGGATATCGTGGCAATGACTGCTCCTCATCTGTGAACCAATGTGTGTCAAATCCTTGCGACCCTGAGGGGACTCTCCTCTGTGAAGAGCTGGCAAATACTTACAGATGTGTGTGTCAACATGGGTACACCGGCCCGCACTGCAAAACACCTATAAACCACTGTGTTGATGGCCTGTGTCAACATGGTTCAGTGTGTGTGGATCTATCAAGAGGCTTCAAGTGTGATTGTTTACCAGGTAGGTTCAACATCCAGCAGGGGCTTGTTTCAAATGGAGGCAATTCCTCGAATGAATCATGTACATAGCAGACACACTCCCGGTTTGATGCTTTTCACTTGTTCGGCTTCCTTCTCTGTGGGAGTCTAATCTCTTTGGCCTTAAGCAACAACACGTAACAGCCTTATGAAATGTGTAAGTCAGGGCTCAGTTCATCAGGTTGTGAGCTGACTTCAAAGCAGTCATGATGCTTGGAATGCCTGTTTGCCCAGTTAGGATCCAAAGGTGTCCTGTTGGTATGTTATCAAAGGAATAGTTTACTGTATTGTCATTAGATAGCATTGTACTCATAAATGGCAGGGAGTACCTAATATTTGCGAGGTAGTAATTTGTATCAGTTGAAAAAGGAAATTGTCCTTAGTCACTGTTACTACATGTCATTGCAGTAATTCACAGGTGATTACTAGGTGCAGGTAATTAAGATGTTCCCATGATTACCAAATTTAATAACCCAACGAGTTCCTTCTCAGCTTACAAGAAGTGAACAGTGTGTAAGGCATTAAGTGTTCAGTGGCCATCATAGCCAATATGAAGTGTGTTCAAAAGAAAAGAGGAAAATACCAATTATGAAATGCCTCCAAATAATGTCACCACAGGTACGTCTGAGCATTGTAAACACCTATAATTTTACTAAGACAGACATACATTTCATCACTTGTTACAGTCAAAGTAAAGTCAGTAGCAGCTTTGTAATACATTTTGATTTTATGCTTAAAGCTTAAAGTTATAATCTCAGAGATTTTCATTTCGTTGTCATTCACAGCACCTATGGCAATAATCGGTAATTGCAGGTGTGTTTTTGGTTTCAGTTTCCTCATCTGTAGTCATCAACCCGACACCCGGGTCGTAATACTGCCAATGCAAGAGCTTTCATCAGTGGGCCATAGGCTCAACCACCATTCTGTTCCATCATTCGGCGATAGATAGTGACTTAATAGACATTTATTTAAATGAAAATCTTCGAGATTATATCTTTAATGTTTACATTAAGTATTTCTCCCAAAAACCCATTGTTTGTCTTGTGCGAAGCAAACCTCATAAAATGTTAGCAAAACCAGTTTTTTTGAATACTTTAAAACCTGTATTGTTAAAATCCACATTTGCTAGCTAGCAGTCTTCTTCTTCCCTGCCTTTGTGGGTATTGGTAGCTGTTCAACAGCTATCAACTGTTGAGCAGTGAAATAGCAAGTGAATGTCTGCAGAAACATGTACTGTATCCTGTCGCTTGTGTGTGTGCACATTTGTCCTTGTGCGAGAGATAAAAACAAAACAGTAACCCATTCACAAAAACATTGCTCCATTCTAGCGGTCAAAAACTCCACAGGAGATGTTTAATTACTGAAGTCATTACTGTACATTTTAGAAATCATTTGGTATCACATCTGAATAATTAACCAATTGTTTAAAAGTGTTTAGCCTGAACACTTACATGTATCTTTCTCAAGCAGCATTAATTAAGCGTTAATTAATAATACAGTAATTGTACATTTTGTCATTTACTTGTGCATTAGAAGGAAAGGAAAGACGGGATGAAAATCAACTAATCAAATCACTGTTATTTTGCTTTTTAATAATAATTATTGATGACTAACTGCATGATCATTACTAGAATCTTTACTAGGCAGTGTTATAAAACATCCTACAGGCATAACTTTAAAGGATTGTCCCCTGAAACGGAGAAATCCTGTAGAACATCTTATCCTCTCCCTGCAGGTTTAACAGGCCAGTTTTGTGAGATAAACACTGATGATTGTGAAGAAAAGCCATGTGGAGTCCTGAGCATTTGTAAAGACACGCTCAATGGCTACAATTGCTTCTGTGCACCTGGATTTATTGGTAAGTGAAAGCTATCTTGAAGTTATTCTTTGTGAGTTAAGGTGTCATTTTATACACAGGAGCAATGTGTCAACATGTTGTGCGCCTTTCATACTTTCTTAGGAAATAGCTGCGAGATTGAAGTGAATGAATGTCTCAGCCAGCCTTGTCGAAATGGAGGCTCCTGCATTGATGAGCTCAACTCATTCAGCTGCCAGTGTCCCGTTGGAATCACAGGTATTCTCTACGCTTCTTGCCATAATTGTTTGCTGTCACGGCACTGCAGTGAAACTTATATAATTCCAACATATTACCAACAAGGTGTAATTTAACATGTATGGGTGTACATTTAAGTATGTTTAATTCTAATCGTGTTGAGTGTTAACTTGCTATCACAGTATGTGTCCATACAGTACATGGCCGAACAAGCTCTTGTTCTACTTCTCCTTTAACCACAGGTGGTACTCGTATGTACCACATGAATGTAATCTATTGTAGGAATGGAAAGATAAACTTCACTCAGGCTTTCAATCTGCACTTTTTGGGGCTTTATGGCAACAAACAATTTTTGATTCCATTCCATTCACCCTGATGCCTCTCAATAATAGAAACCTTTTACTGAAGTGCAGTTGCAGAGGAGACACAAAAATCCCATCAGGGCAATAGTTTTTAGGTGAAGAGGGAAATTGCTGTCTCTGCTCATAGTGTGTGGCAGGTGATGTGCTTAATCGTGCAGGTATCTTAGATTAAACACACATTATGTGCAGCTACAATGTAGAATATATTGACTATGCAGTAGTAGTAGTAGTAGTAGTATGTTTCTGTGTTAGTGAATCTGCAAAAAAATGTGCTTTTTTTAGATTAATGTTATGAGATTTATAATTTGTGATTTATGAGATTTATATTGTTAAAAAAACATTTTTCTGATGCTCATCCTTTCATCGAAAAAACTAGCACTCAAAAGCTCTGCTGCCGTATCCATAGCACCCTGTAATATGAGAATGTTGGACAGAATTAACTAAATTAATGATGCAATGTTTATCTTTAGGATGGTGACGGAGGAAAGATCATGGAGCCATTAAAATCCAAAGGGTTTATTCCATGAATGTATACGTGAATGTGAATGTGTTCAGAACACTGGATGGCATTACTCTGTTAAATTATACTTTTGTCCAAGTAGAAAAAATTGGCCTGATGGTGGCACCAAAGTAAAGGTCAAAGGGTTCGCATGGACATTAGGAGTCATCCACTGGAGACGAATATCCATTGCAAATTTTATGGAAAACTGGAGATTTGTTTTAGATATCTTATGGACAAAGTTGGCTATTTGGCCTGCCAAAAATGGTTTATCATCCAGGGAGCATTAAGTTGACCATCAAATTTCATGGCCAGATGTTGGCACTAGACGAAGGTCATGGAGCAGTACTCATCCTCTTGGAACCAGGAATGTCCATACCAAATTTCATGTTAATCTGGCCAGTACTCAGTGGGGACTGAGTCTTTAATGATTCTTGTTGCTAATGATGCAAAAAAAAAAATCTAATAATTAGATGTAGAGGTCGTCACCTCACTTTTATGTTGGTATTTCTGAATGCAGGTGGTTGATACTGAGAGTGTAATTCTCTGAGAATAAACCGAGACAAATAATGATGTGTGTACATACAGTATGTAAGTGAGCAAACCTGCTGTAATAGGTTTGCTGAAACTGCACTTCTGTCTGGAATAAGTGGATTCCTAAATATCTTTGCATGTCCCCAGAGTCTTTCAGAGAAATCGAAATGTTTTTGGCTATATTGAGCGTCAGTATTGATAACATCTCTAAGAGAACCTCAGCGTGTCAACACTTTACTCACGCTAACCTCCAGGCCACATCCAGGCCACACGGCAATTAGGTTCTAAGTCAAGCTCGATCCTTTATAGTGTTACAAGAGCACAAACAGCACACTGTAATCACATAGAATGTTTCTATAATTCAAAGACCTCTTCTCACTTTGGCATTTCACACTATATAACAGCCTCCTCCAAAGCTTACAGAGACTGTAGATGTGTGAAACTGTGATACAAAAAGATCATCTTGAGGCTTCGTTGGTGTGCAGCTGATCTGCTTTGCATTTTTAGAGAAAACAAATTAGGATGGAAAGAACAAGACAATAATCTATATTCTGTGTTACATGAACTATTCTTTATATCATATACAGCGATGACAAAGATGACAGTCTCTTTCTGTTGTTTTTTAGAGTAACAGTACAGTTGTTTAGCTGTTAAAACTTGGATTTAAACCCCGTTTGTTGACTATTCAAAACTAAATATCAGTGTCAAATGAATTTAGCTAGCATAACAGTAAAAATTTGTTTATTCCATGTGTTGCAAAACGAAATATATGGCTGACTTAATTTTTGTGACAACTGTCTTAAAATGCTGCAACCAAGGGATTCAAGGTGTCACAAATCATCAAATTTCAAATTCTACATGAAGAGGCTTTAAATCAAATGTAACATATATTCTACTAAGTTGAGGGAAAGTGGAAGACTGAGCATGAGTCATAAAATGTTACAAATCAGAGCTGCAATATGGCACTTTTTAGACATTTGTGACCACTGACTCTTTTAAATGTCATGTCTTTACAGGGGACTACTGTGAAGTCAACATAGATGAGTGCATATCGTCACCCTGCCTGCACAATGCCACGTGTGTTGACCTCGTTCATGGCTATGGATGTGTCTGCATGCCTGGCTTTGCAGGTTAGTGAATGCACTTTATGTATTCAGGTGAGGAGAATCTTTGTATATTTTCACATGAATGAAATGTACAGTACAGGATATAGTACATACCGTGTATGCAGTATGTAGCCTACAGTTACAGTATGTAGCTTACCCATCCTACACATATTGGAATATATGGACATATTTAATACCTATTTGTATTATATTCCAATACAAAAACACCACAAAGCATCATACCAAACAGTGTAAAGTGCAAAGCTGACACATGGCTCTTGTATTGGACTACATTATGTACTACATGTTTTGTTCACACCTTGATCAATTTAAACCATTTAAACATGTAAGCATGTTTTACCAAGGTCTACAGCCATGCTAGGAGCTCTGTGAGTCTGTTGAGCTAAATGCTAACATGCTCACAATGCTAACACGGTAATGCAGGTGTGATATTTACCGTGGTCACCATTTTAGTTTAGCGTGTTAGAATGCTAACATTTACAAATTAGCGGTACTGTAATAGTATTAGCCTAATGTCAGGTAACTAAGGACCACACTGCAGTCTCACCACTACCCACTGAACGCAGTCGGCCATGCGGCATTTGTTTTGTGTGACAAGGGTAAAGATACACTGACCTACATTAGGAAAAGTTTTGCTTTCCATGTGTTTTTTGTATGTAACCAATTAAAACAACACACTCAGGCATCTTTATTCATAAATTATGCATTGCCATTAAAAAGGGTACGTTTTCAGAGTGAAGTCAGCAGCCATCACCAGCTCCTCGTAATAGTGTAGAGGCAGCAGAGTAGTGCACACATTCTGAAGTCTTGCAGAATTATTTCCCCACATGTGGTGCTGTGATGCCAACAACTCTAGATTAAAACAAAGATAATGTATTTCCACTCACCCACGCAAATCAAACACAGTAATGGTGTCCTAATAATTGCTAATAATTCCCACAGAGCAGAATTCACAGAGCATTACGAGCAATAAAACTGGTTGCAGTGCCGAATCTTATGATCGCAAAGGAGCTGGTTTCTCTCCTTCTTTAACAAGAAAACTTTTTTGAATGAAAGAAATTATATCTGAAATGGAGTTCTTGCTGTGAGGATGTTCTTTGCTGTTTCATACCTTGCTGCAGCACCATAGGGAACCCTCTCTGGTGGTATAGCGGTATTCAGCACTACGGTGCACTATCTTCAGCTCTCCCATCATCTGTGTGTATCGTATTACGATCACAATCACCAAAAAACATCATTTGCAAGAAAACCAATTATTCCAGGTTCATGTTGTTTATCTAATACATTCAACTCCTGTTCATACCCAGATGAAAGGTTGTGGTTGTTCTAAAGCAATGTTAACAAGGTATGGACAGTTGTAGAAGCTGCCCTGTATGAGACAGAGAAGCCTAGCCTCTCTTCTGATTTAACTTACAGCACCTGCAGTGATGTTTTTTGTGATTTAAACATTGACTGCCTGACACTCACGTCAGTGACCCTTCGATATAACATATATATCAATCTGTGTTCTTCTCTGTCAAAGGTACAAAGTGTGAAGTTGACATTGATGAGTGTGCTTCATCTCCCTGCAAGAATGGAGCCACTTGCATTGACCAGCCTGGTAATTACTTCTGCCAATGTGTGGCTCCATTTAAAGGTAATGAGCACTGAGGGAATGGGGACAAAAAGCAAAGTTAATTAACTTCACATACTATTATTTTCACCTGTCTGAACTCACTTCACATGTCTCAACAAAATGAGTACATCTTCATTTGCTACCTGTGATTAAATAAAGAAAACTTGAGTAATTAGTGAGATGTAAGCTATGGTGGGTGCCTCTGCCACACAAGTGACAACTTCCATCATTTAGTGAGAGGATAGAGCTACCGTCACTGTACGGCGTTATCAGTGCACATCAATGCAAAACAAAAATGCTGATGGGGGATTTGAGGTAATGGATGATTTTACCAACAGGGAAAGAGATTCATAATCACTAATTTTACAAGAGAGGAGGAGATGAGACCAGAATTCATCAGAGTGAATGATCGCTGTTTGTAGCCAAAACATGGATCTAGTTTTCATAATGACATTTTATAATGGCTGTCGCTAGTTAATCAAAGTTAAAATGTTTTGTCTTGTCTTACCACAAATTTATGTATTTAATTTACTATGTTTGTACACAATAATAATAGTATATGACAGTGTGAATTATTTAATCATCACATTTTACTCTAAGAAATCAACAAAACATTTATAAATTATATAAATACTTGAAAAATACACTGCCAAGTGTGGCTATCCCTATTTAATATGACAGGAATTTGATACTTTAATTGAAAAATGATTAAATAATGATTGAATCGATTGTTATTGTTGATCTACACAGTGGTAAAAAAGAGATTTAGTTGGTATTACACTACTTGTATCTGCATAAACAAATGATTAAACAAAATATCTCAAATTACCAGATTTTTTTATGATGTTGAGTTGTCGGCACAGCTTGTTTATGTCCCATATTGGTAATGACTGCAATTTTCTGAATATGGTTTGCAACAAAACACAAGCCGTTTGTCATTATTAGAGATCCACTGTGCATGTCGGAGTAGAGACTCGACCATGAAGTCTAAGGAACTGTCAGTAGATAAAATTCTGGTAGTAGGATTTCACGGGAGCGCAAAAGGCTTCATCATTAATAAATGTGAAAAACATTATCTAGCCTGACTCTTCCTAGACACACTCATCCTAACAAACCGAGCAACCAGTCAAGAAGGACCTTGGTCAAAACCCAAGGACCACTCTGACTGATCTAATGAGCTCGTTGGCTGTGAGATCTTCCTGCAAGGACAACAGTCAGGGCAGTGCTTCACAAATCTAGGCTTTACAGCAGAGTGGCCAGGAGGAAATGACTCCTGAAAAAGGCACATGGAATTTACAAAAAGGCACTTCAAAGACACACTGAGAGCGTAAGGAGAAAGATTCAGAGCTCTGATGAAAATGAAAATAGAAGTTTTCAGCTGTAATTCAAAGGCTATTTAAAGTACAGCACAAATGAGGCACATGTAAAACCTACGATAAGGTATCATAGCCACATCATGACATGGTTGCTTTTCATAGTCAAAGGTAAACGGAACAGTATATAAAACCCAGAGTATATTCTCAGCGAGAATCTGCTTCTATAACAGTTTATATTTTATTTCATTTTTTTGCGATTATGAAAGCAACAGATCACAGTATGTAATTTAAATGCATGGTAATAACCATGTGTGTGCCACACAGTAGCAATGTAACTTAGACTCACCTCAAAATAATCACTCAGGTTTGAGTCCCAATCTGCACAAGTCATTTTGTAGCTGAAGATTTCAACTTCTGTGTCATTGCTACGTCTTACAAAAAGCAGAAGTCTTGGTTTGTACCAGATTGCTGTTGGACACAATCAGCACCTCATTCATCTTCCTCGTTAAAGATCACACATCTGAGAAGCAAAGTGTGTCTAAAGCAAATAGAAATTCTTTATCTTCTTTGATTTAATACACATGCTTGCTTCTACTCTTTCTCCAAGTCTGTATAAACACATTGTTCCTTAGTATCTCCAAATGGAAGGTAGCCACAGCACAAGTGTGATAATATCAACATAAGGGACTAAGTGGAAACTTTGCTGCACTCCAGTCCTGGAGTTTGTGAGAGCTGCTGGGACCCAAACACACCGAAAGCTGCAAACAAACTGGGTTGTTGATTCTCGATGAGATTGGCAGGTCTGGCCACCCTTTCACACTACAGAGAGTCATTAGATTCCATGTTTATATCAAAATATTGCTTCATGGAGCTTAAATATCACTCCCTTCTTATACAATGACCAGTTAAGTAAGCATTTTGAAAGCATTGTGTGTTTGACAATAATAGTGTAGCCACTTCTTCTTTCTTTCAAGGAAAATAGCTATTGCCTGGTCATGAAGTAGTTCTACTATGAAAGTCAAACATCAATAAGACTGCACTGTTGTTTAGTGTATACTGTATGAGCTGTTATATAATGTCAGAAGTATTCTCAATATTAAAGTACCAAATTTCAGTATTTCCACCAAATTTCTATGTAATAAGCTGACACAGCCAGAGCTGAATTTTCACATTACTTATGGTGCTAATAATCAGCTGTGACTGCTACAACCTGCTGGCTCAGCCAAAAGCAATGATGTGTCTTAAAGCATGCAGAACCCATTTGGATTCAGCAATTCCTCTACAAATACAATTTCACCAGGAATTGTTTACTAATAATCTTTGCAGTAATTTCTTCAATAATGCCTTAATATTTTTTTCTCAACATTCTCCTTCATGTGACTGTTTTACAGAAATTATCAGAGGTAGGACACATAACCACAGTGTTGTCTCTAGTTTTGCATGCTTTGCAGCATTCAGCGTTAAACATGCATTGTCTGGCCTGATTGATGTTGTGCACTTGCTTTGCTAAGATCATTTGTGTATATGCATGCTTTTTATTTCTTTCCCTCTCTTTTTTGTGCCTCATGCATGCACCTGAACATAATGATGTCTGGCACTTTCATTTGTACAGTTCTAGCGGTGTGCTACAACAAAGTGACTGCTAAGTGACACAAAAATCTTAATAGTGCAAATGGTAACTTTCAGTTAGCACATTAGTAATTAAACTGAGTGCTGCACAGCCACAGGTGTGCTTTTGTCAATTGTTTTAAATCAGCATGGAACATGACTGCCAGTCAGAACTGAGGATGGAGACTATTCATTTGGTAATTGTTTTGTCAAAAGCACAAAACTTGTAATATTTTAGATACTGTAATAATATCAGCCATGTCATTTCTAATGTTTGCCCACTGAAATGGCCGAAATAAAACATAACTGTTCCTTTTAACAGTTCAAAAATTCATCTAAAACAGCATCCAGAGTGTTTGATTAACTATATATCTGTAAGGATCTGTGATTGCAAATATTTTGGCTATTTGTGTTTATCACTTTGGTAATTTACATTCTCTTTAAAGAGGAAACTGCATGGGGTAAGATGCAGTATTTCTGAGAAATTATTTGTAAAAATGATTTTAAATTCAAAGTAGTCAAAGATCAGCTTCTACTGGAACAAACACTGTGTGTTCAATGAGTAAGCTTGACACAGCATGTAATCTACCACAAGGACGGGTTCAAGGAAACATACAATATGGGTTTAATCTTTAATACCCTCAGGTTTACAGTTCCATTGTGTTTCGACACAGATTGTTGTCTGCCGGATGGTCCTCCAACGTGTGTTTCTTTGCCTCATCCCAGGTCATAATTGTGAGTTCTTACCTTGCGAGGCCAGTAATCCGTGTGAGAATGGTGCAGTGTGTGTGGAGGAGTTGGATCAGGACCATTTCCCTTTGGGTTTCCGCTGTCACTGTCGCCGGGGCTTCACTGGCCCCCGCTGTGAAATCAATGTGGATGAGTGCAGCTCCAGCCCCTGTTTTCACGGCTTCTGCTATGATGGTAAGAAACGGCCTATCTGGCTAACGTGCTTAATAACAGGCACTCAAGATGGAAGCAGCACACGCACACACGCGGTGTATATGTCAAATTTCGTTTTGCTCACTTACAGTCTGACAGGCAGTTTTCAATTGGGTCACCATTGCAGCTAATAAGGGTGTTATGAGAGTGGAGTTATTCCATCTGATGTGAGGATCTAGGACATTACCTGCTGGAGTAGGCTTGATTAGTTCCTTAACATAACTGTAAAAGGAAATCAATTAAGCATCAATGTTGTGTTGTAATTTGAATAATGGATGATAAATGACATAATTAATATAATCAAAGCTCAACGAGAATATTGTTTTTCCTCCAGTGGCTATCTGATAAGATTTTAGCCCTTTGTACTCCATCTCTAGCACAAATGATGAAAAACTCATCGATCAAAATAATAGTGTAAAAGTTAAGGATTATTTATCACCAGTTGGTCAATGATTAGAATGTATTTCGCTTCATTTATTTTACATTTTCTTTGAAGGACAAAACTTAAGAACTTCACAAATGTACGTGAAATATTTTGTTTTTAAAATGCCTGCTATTACTGTGCACCAGTTGTGCAGAATAAAATTAGATTCAAATATTTGTGCTGTAGTATTACCCTCCAGCCTTCATGGCATCTCAGCAAATCCTGCCAGTGTTGTTTCAGCTGGCTTATGCCGGAACAAAACAGTGACAGCAGTGGATCATTACTGTATCTAAGAGTATCCTATCCTTTACTGTGCTACAGTAGACCTCGGCCAGCTGTCTCGACTAATCTTGAACGCAGCCAGTTCACCTTAGGTTAGTGAGGCAGGCCTCTAGGACCTATTGGCCGGCACTCAGCAGCAGCCAGCCAGCCACCAGGGAGAGCACTGCGTAGCCACAGTGGCTGAGATGAGTAATGCTGCTGCCACCCAGGACCTAAAGCATTTAATGAGAGTAATAGCAGCTACACGCACCAAGACAGAGTGACAGCATAGATTACGTGGTAAATCTTTGGGATAATGAAGAATCCTGGGACCCTGACTGGGGAAGTAATAAATTCACTCCTGTAAGAACTGCAATTACCTCTGTCACTGGCTGCCTGTACACCAGTGTTGTGTTGGAGAAACAGAATGATGCATCCCGCTTTAACATCATTAATAATTAAAGAGAGGAAGGAATGGATTATTAGACGTGGGAGATTCTAACTTCTGATGGAAGAAGTTGGCACATTTGTAACATCTGAATAAAGAATGGCCCTGAAATGGGCTCTCTCCCTCTGTTGTACCTCTTTCCGCCTCATTCAATGTGTTGCAAGTGTGTTGAGAGTGTGAAAACAAATGTCAAGGCTTTCAGGCTTTCATTGAGAAAGAGTGGGATAAGTATAGATGGGGGTCGAGGAAAGTAGTGG
>NTHP01000038.1:1360846-1381001 GCA_003416845.1 Oplegnathus fasciatus
ATATGTCTTTTTTTTTTCAATTAGATATCATAAACAATGCATGTTATGTTCTTTGGATCAGTAATTAGACATATTTTAAAAGGTTCATCTTTAGGATTAACATATAGATCACATTACATATAGTAGCATAGTTGATACTTCTTTATTTTAGATTTTTGTATAGTCATTCAGTGACTTTACATTCTGTAAGCCCCTCTACAATACAGTATATTCACCGTTCTTTGCTATGTAAAGCATGTGTTGAACAACTCATAGAACAGGGTTTGTCCTCTCTCTGAAAAATACACATATTTACAGTGCAGCTCATTAGCCACCGCTTACATAGTCGTAGCTAAACCAATGTAGCAGATTTTGGATTGAGCTACAGTGGTAGGATATTCAGCATAAACAAGACAGGCCTGGTCTGTCTTGTAGCTGCAGGGCTCAGTTGATTATCTGTAAATGCTTGTTGAAATGATAAATGAAAACTGAGTTTGTGAAATTTAGGCTGTAAATTGTACATCAAAGATGAAGTGATTTTCTAAATTACTTCTTCTCAGTGCATTTTAAGTGTGCTGGTCCTTCTCTACTGATGTCTGTTTCTACAGATGCACACACTTGGGTTTAAAGGAACATTTTAAGACTTTCTTTTTGCAAGGCACAGCTCTGCTTCTATAGTTATTAGAGTGTTTTTTAAGCCAATAACATTGATCTGTTGCAGCTGCAAAAAGGCCTTGGGAACTGAATGCTACTTACAAACTGTGCAACGAGTACCAGGGGCCTTTTTTCAACAGCTGCTTATTTGCTAACAGATTGCAGTAGTGAAACAGATGTGTCATAGATAAAGTCTTTGGGTTTGTTTTGTTTTTTTCATTCGACAAAGACAGATAACTTCTGGGGTATAGTCCACACCTAATGTTCAGGTTTAAAATAAGTCTGTACGCTTGAAAATGAGTGCATAATGTATGTAACATAGATAAGAAGGATGAGATCTATTTAACGAAAACAGCATGTCTTGGTTGTGGGCCTATGGAGTCCCGGAGGAGCCACATGGTGAGGAGAAATAGTATTTCAGAACCTTTCATGGGTATTTATTGTGTAACAACATTTTTGTTTTTGTCACAAACACAAAATCTCAAACACAATTGGATTTCTTCAAAGTTTCAATACCAAACTTTAACCTTTCAAAATTAATTTTGAGATTTTCAAAACTAAGCTAGTGGCAGTAAACTTCTTCCATAGAAATGTCTCCATCATGGTCTATATTTTATCCAACAAGTCACCTTCTTCAAAAATAATTAAAGCCAGATGATGGATTCATAAACCACGCTTTGAGGTTTCAAAGCCAACATGTTGTATTTTGAGTAATACTATATATATATATAAAAACCTGATCGTTGTACACCTGTAGTGGAACCCAGAACCGTGTAGCCATATTTTATTCTTTTTTAATAATGCATCACTGCTCATGTTATTGCACAGTTGTTTGTATTTTAAAGTATACCGGCATGGGCAATTATGTCAACATAAAATTAACTTCAGGCTTTCATTGGTAGCTTTCTAGTATTCATAGGCACTACCTGAAGCAAACTAGCACGTTCTTGTGTTGTTATCAAGGCAATTTGGTTTCAGGTAAGTGCTACTGTTGCAATTTCAGGATAACTGAAGGACAAGTGCTCATTCTTCTTCTCTATATAGTAAAATAGCCCACAAGGAATTCTATGATAAGGTTTCAAAATTGTCCCTGCACAGAATCCTGGCTAAAACATTTCAGAGTCATTTTCTGGGATAAACTAAATACTCCAAATCCAAAGACAAAAGGGCACTGCATAAAAAGGGAATGGGGTGTGATATGAGGGACATTTCAACCAATATTTTTCTAGTCACACAGTTCTCTGTTTCACTGTATTTTTTTTTCTCAACTCATTATTCAAATAGGGACAGTTTTTTGGAAAAACCCTTCACATAGTCTTGTTTACAGTGCAGCTATTCCTCTCTCTGAACACGGTGTCCCACAGAGCTTTAGCTTATTTTGGAGAATTGCGGTCCCTGAAGGTGACTTAGCAGCAAAAATGAGATTATGTTCTATTGCCAGGGGTAAGGAATTGGAGGCTCCTGGAGGTATCTAATTTATCATGAGATGACGGCATTTTCTCCCCACCACCATAGGGCCCACAGTGTACAAATTATATCAGATAGAGTTTAACGGCTCCCCTCCAGTGTATGAAATACAGATTAGCATGCATTCAACCAGCAGCACCCAGGACCTTTAGACAGGATATTGGCAATGAGGAATCCTGAAAAACCCTTGACCATATGACTACCATCATCCTGTATGCAAAGGGAGTTTAAATTAACCGGTACCTTGGAAAGTAATAGACAACACATCTCCCGTGCCATGATTAATTATCACAATGCAGATTGCTATGATGAAATAAAGGACAAGTGGTCCACATACTGCTCTGAATGGAGGAAAGAAAAAATGAAAAGGATTAGCAAGGCTAGGAGTGATATATATATCTGTTTCTTAATGTACAGTAGAAACAACATATTCATTGGCTGTAGAAAGAATTTCTGACAAATCTAAATCAAACATATTTTGCATGTTTGCTTGTTTGTGGAAATTCCTTTCCACACAAAATATGCAGTGGTAATATTGTATGCTTGATAAAGGCTCGTACCATATACCTTGAATGGCGTGGAAAAAAACAGGCTTGCACATTATCCAGAGGGTGGGTGGTAGAAGGAATACATCTGCATAGCAGAAATGTGAAAATTTCAGACAAGCATGACTCTTCCACAGTTTAAGCAGATTTCCACAGGAAAGATCTTTTTGCGAGTGGGAGGTTTTATTCTGCAATATTTTTGAGAAAATTGAGATGAATTTAATCAAGTGTATTAAGCTTTGCACCGTTTGTTTACTAAAAATGTAACAGGTATAAATGCCCTCTGACTGCTCCACAACAGCTTAATTAACAGCTTCCATATGCACATACAGTACTTTTTAGTTATATTTTAAAGATTTGTGTTGCTCTTATAAATACTACACTCTAACTACCTAAATTACTACACCAAGACAAGTGCAGATGTAAAGTGTCACTATATTTCAATGTTAGTCTCATAGTGTTTCCCTTTTTTTTGTATTGCAGAGTTATGAGTGTGTGTGTCACTCCGGCTGGGAGGGGGAGTTCTGCCAACAAGAAATTGATGAATGTTTATCACAGCCCTGCAAAAACAACGCCACCTGCACAGACCTTCTCAACAGCTACGAGTAGGTGTGCGAGCTGGCTCGATGGCACTGTCCTCACGAGGTGCATCAGTCACTTAATAAATGCAGAAAAAGAAGCCGTTCAGAGATAGCAATATGTCCTTCCACTGGCAGCGGAGATAATGAATTGCAGATGGCAGGTAAAACAAATGAGTCAATCAATGGCTCACAGCATGAAAAGGTTTCAGGGGATCTGTGACTCATTGGAGGAAAAAGCTGGTGTATCTGCTTCAGCTAATGCCCCCCCTCTCGCTGGGGAAACGTAAAACTGCTTCAGGTGGAAAAGTTGGAGGATGAAAAGGAATGCAAGGTGGAGTGGTTGGTGGTGCTCGGGTACTCACTGCCACCAAGTGGAATATTCACCTGCCTTAAGAGCAGACACTTCAGATTCACACACACACTCTCCCTCTGTTTCTCTGTCTCTGTCTGTGTCTTGCATGCATACATTTCCATTTAATCCCCACTCAGTGCTCTAACCTCCTGTGTCCTACATTCAGCTGTCCAGAATGAAAAGCTGCTCTGACCAGTAGTTCAATTAACCTGTAAATTCCCTGCACTGTCTCATACAAAGATCCAGGAGTGCAGTGCCAATACAGAAAAATGTGTCCTGTAGAACATCTGAATTAAAAAAAAAAAAGTATATGCCATGTGGTAGATTATTTGCAGCACAGCACCACCGCTATATCCATTTTTTGCACGGTTGTCCCCCAAGAGAATGACACCCTTAACCTTTAGAAAACTTCTAAATAAGTGTTTATTTAGGATTCATTTTGATTTATGCCAAAATGACAGTGCCATATCTCCTCTCTGGTGTATCCAAGGTGTTTGTGCTCACCAGGCTGGACAGGTGTGGACTGTGCAGAGGATGTGAATGAGTGTGATTCCGGGCCCTGTCTAAATGGAGCTCAGTGTCAGGAGTCAGACATACCAGGGGAGTTCTCCTGCACCTGTCCCCCCTTCTTCAGCGGCCCCTTGTGCAACCAGCCTTATGACCCCTGTGACCCACTCCGCAATCCCTGCCTGAACAACTCCACCTGCCTGACACGCTCCAATGGAACAGCCTCCTGCAGATGCCCAGCTGGTGAGTGAGCACACTGCCACAGCCTCATACTAATAGTGCAGGGTTTTTTTTTAGTCCACTTTTCGAGTATAACTACACTATTTTATTCAATAGGTTATGTATACAATCTACACAGCTTAAGTACTTTGAAAATCACAAAAAACACAAATTCAAAAAATCACAAGTTACACATTTACATCATACATCAAAAGGTTCAAGCAAAGAAGATGAAAAATATTCCTGTCACAGTTAAGCATGCATCGTTTGTATCTTCTCTCTGAAATGTATGAGGTTTTCCTAAAAGTTATATCAACAGAGACAGCGAATGTTGTTTTTGTGTGCATGAATCATATGTTGGTGTACACCTCTGAAGAAAACAACAGTAAAGGTTTTCCTACACGGATGATTTAAAGGGATAAAATGCATTATTTTCTAACAACGATTGATTCATACAAAAAAGTAAGACTTTTATTTTGTGCTGCCATCGGTAGAGGACTGAATAGTCCATATAGCTGGAATCTGGTCATTAGCTGGCCATGGGTTAAAGAGGGTGGTGTGTATAATGATCAAATCTGGCTTGCCAGAAAGTTGGTGTGGTGTTGATTGCAGTCAATAAAGCCAGACAAGGGTGACTTTGGGTCTTTTTACTCCTTATGAGAAGATCTTGTCTACTGCTTTATCTTTGATTTGAGTTCTCCTGATGACTTTAAATAACCAAAACTAGTTAAACCCAGTAGTGGCTGGATTGTTCTCTTTACAGTCCACGGTGAATCAGCTGCTAGTGTACTACATACTGGGCTGTATCCTCAGTGTGTATGCATTACGTACTGCCCCCTCATATGATTATTTATAGAAACTTATAAAGTACCTCACAGGACCGGGCCAAGACCCAGATCAAAATCAACATCAACCTTTTGTTTTATTAAATTATTAGAATTTATTAAAAAAAACAACAACTGCGTAACAAAAAGGCTACAGTAGGTTATTTTGGCTACATCCTATTAGCCGAATGTGTACTTATCGGCACTTAATACATTTGGCATGTCATTGCAATCCATTCCTGATTTAATAGTTGTTTCTCTTTTGCATAATGCCGTTGCATATTATCCTTTCTTTCACTCATTAACTGTCCAAACAAGTCATCTGGGTCAACCCTTTAGTTCCCATCACCATCGCAAACGATAAAAGTCACTTTAAGTGGGTCTCTTACCATTAACCATGTTTTGGTCACAGCAGGTGCACTGACATTAAGACCAGTCAGTGTATTGAACAACTGTATATAGGAATAAGTGGGATATAATATGGATATGAGGGCTGTCCGACAGCAGTGTGTTGCTTTGTGGTTTCTTCAGATGTTATCAAAACAATAAATACACTATTTTTAACTCATAATTTGACACAAAAGGCCAATTAATTATGTACATTTCAGCTGCTGAAATTGCACAGTACCATAATTTCAAATTGACTAAATGCTTTGGATTTATCTCCACTTTTAAATATCTAACTGTACTAACAGGTTCCACTTGCAAGCCATCTAATAAATCCAAACTACAGTAACGAAGCCCAACAGATCCACAAGCAACATGCAGTTTCACATGCATGGTCCAGTGCATTGTATATTTTATCCATCCTCCTCAAGGATACAAAGGCATGTTCATAAATGTGCAAATGAAACAGATCTTACTGGTCTCGAGTGACCCACAAAATTTCACAGTAACAGACATGAACTCACACAGAAGAATTAAACCACAGTGGGTGAGTACTGATACTTAAAAGGAAATCAAATTACTTCAAATGTAAATGAAACTGTTACCTTAATTTAGATATTTAAATTAATCAGTTACTTTGTGCATGTAAAGCATACGAGTTTTTTTCTAGCTCCTTCACACGCCCTCACATACATTCATAAAAAACTCAGACACACACATCCTCTCAGACTTGAGTTCACACACACACATACCCACACACACACACATCTGAAATTCAACACATGAAAATCTATTTCATGTTCAATTCATGAGCTCTGTGTATATATATACATATATATATATGTATATAATGTGTGTATGTGTCTATATATATATATATATATATATATATATATATAAATCTCAACATGTTAGTAATGGAGCAATGAAAATGACCACTTACTTTGTTGAAATGACCTGTTAGGAAGTTTATCCTGATAGCTTAGGAATTATAAATGATATATTGTTTTAACATTCAAACTTATCAGTGTGCAGGTTAAGATGCTATAGGCTTATGCTGTACCTAATGGCTCTATCAGCGCTGAGATGAAAAGATGTTGCCAGATATAAATAGAGCGACTGGGTTAGTTTCAGAAGGCTTCCTTGGAGAGGAATAGGAAATTAGGTGCTGGCTGCATACATTACACCAAGAGCTTTGCGTGGGCTTGGTCGTTTTCACTTCACACAAGCATTGTGACTCACTACTCTCCATTATTATTCACCATAAATCCATCCTACATAGCTACTACTCAACAAACACAGAGCTGTTATACAACCCATGGCTTGATTCCAGTACAACAATTTTACAGACTTGTTATTTACCATTCAGTGTAGGTTATTTGTCAAGGAAATTGTGTAGGCCTTACATTATTCCCAGGCCTAATTAAATTAGAATTTGTCTGCCTATGTCTACCAGATTTACTGCTATAAGCAAATCGCATCCCACACACTCAAGATGGACAACACACAGTAAATATTATCAAGGTTAAATTGTTACAAAGTCGACATGTCCATGGCTTTTAGTTGTGCTTATTTTTTCTAAAAAAATGAACTGAATTAAAGAGATGGGGTTTGAGGCGTGAATACGACATGAGATGGCACACGTCTCAGTCAAAGACTTGGTTGTGGAATTGGCACAAAATACAGTATGGCAGCAGCAGTATGTACTTAAAACAAGCTTATATGCACAACGAAACTGCATCCAAATTCAAAACCTCCCATTTGCCTTTAGATACTGAATCTTGAGCGATGAAATTAAAATGTTATAGCACCAGTCCGCAATTGGTGTACGGCCCCAATGTCACGTGGTACACTTTCCAAATACAGACAGTGCGTGCTCTTACACATGGGCACAGTTGGAAATCATGGCAGCTGCACCATGGTAAAACACGCCTCAGGGTAGACATGAAGGTTTGTGCTCTTAATGAGGCTGTATTATGGAATATATCAGTTGTCTAGACTTGGGGTGTATTTTGCAGTTAGAGGGGTTATTGAAGTGCAGTTGAAGCACGAAGCTGGTTCTCCTCGCTGTTTCACCAATTTTGACATGATGATATTAAATCATTTAAACAATTCAGATGTTTAGATACAGAATGTCAAGGGAGACGTTGGGTCAGCAGTATAGCCAACCAATCAGTGCAGTGGTTTATGCATATTGATATTGTTATGTTTATATTAGAGCTAGATCAGTAAATCAGCCAGGCCGATATATCAACCAGCATGAGCATATTGAACATATATACAGTATGTATATTGGTATCAGTGTATGTGTCAGCCGACAAGTGACAAGAAATTGCAGTATAGAATGCCAAAGATATGTTTGAGATAATTTAGTGTTGTCTTTACATAGTTTGTCTACCAGAAAGCTGTAAAATGTCCTGCTCAGTACATATCTTTATCATAAGTCTTTAGAAAAAATGTAAGAGATCCTTAACAAAAATATGTATATGAATGTTTTTATGTGAAAAAAATAATTATAGGCCAATATATCATTGTTGGATTTTTGTAATTCTCAAATATCTGTATCGGTAACTGCCTCAAAAATGTATATCATTTATACACTGCAAAAAAACGTGTCATTTAAGGTGGTTGGGCGGGGAGGATTAGTTGACCTTCACTGAAACCGAAAAACCTTTGTCAATGAAAATGTGCTTATTGTAATAGACATAGTCACCTACAATAAGAAAATACTACCTCATTAAGCATAGCTGTTACATGTTGTTTCTAGAAAAGCATCACCTTTTTTTTAATCTCTTTTCGATATGATTTTATCTGTTTTTGGTCTACTTTTTAGCTAGTTGTTAATTGAAGAGGCACTGATATCTGGTGTGAAGCTACCCAGGAGACAACGGTAATACTCTGAGAGTGGATGGTCACTGTCAAACTTTTCATGGGCAGTTTTATGACAATATCTGATAGCAGTTGACAGGGGTCTTTTATTAAAGATAAGCACTTTCACAGTGGGTTTAATGATCATGTTTCTCAAACTTGCTGTGCTGAATGTGTTATAAAGCTAAGTGTATGGTCATAGTTTTCCCAAGACACTTCACTAGACTATATCAGTCTCACAAAAAAGGGTGATGTGGCAACTTTACTGCTCGTCAGTTCAACAGGAACTAAAAGGCAGCCATTAGGAGGTGCCTACTGGGAGTAGCATTAAAGGGATTTGTAAAACACAGCCACAATGGAAATGAGTTTTGTCTACAAAGGTATACTGTGAGAACCTGGAGGCCAGAATAAAACCAGAGCCAGCTGAAAGAATATTCTTAAAAGAAAATAAAAGGGAAGCAGTTATCCTCTCTTGATTGTAGGTGCTCCTGTAGGAAGTTTTTATTCTTCCTAGCAGTGACTCTCCGCTGAGGCTCTGGCCAGGAGGCCTAAGTCATCTTGCCTGACCGGCACAGATGTTCCACTTTCCTCTTAATGAGGAGCCTCAGCAGGGAGTGCCAAACCTGATAGAAGAGCAACCTGAAAATGGGAGAGTTAGGGTAGAGGTTGGGGTGAGGGTTACTGGCCGACAAGCACAACAAATGAAACAAACACTCATAGCATCACTCAACACAGATACAAGGCAGAGTTACATCAGATTCTAAGTCTATAGGCTTGGGTGTCCTTGCTCAGTTTGCTGAAGTGAGGTTGAAAAATCTGATCGAGGACCTTTGTTGCATGTCCTCCAACTCTGTCTTTCAGTCTGCCTAGGATGCATCCACTTACAACTGTCTAAAAGGCAAAAAAGCTCTAAATAATTATCTGCTTTTTCTTTTTAATTTAATTCAGAAACTTCTTGGCACGTAAAATAATAACATTTTCTTTAATTGTTATCGACTGAGACTTTGATGTTGAAGCCACAAATAATTGCCATTGAAATGTTTAAATGTGTTGAATACCATTAGTTCACAGTCCTGCAAATCTAATTAGCTTTTTTTTTTTTTACCAGCAATGATATCTATTATAGTCAACATTGCTGCCTGTGAAACTGATGACAGTTGAATTGAGACATGTACGGAAGGCATCTCAAAACATTACAACCTTTTAATTAGATTGCAACAACTCTGATTTTAGCTTTCTAAGACAATTGGTAATTAAGGATAATAATTTAAAGATTGGTAACAATGTTCATTTGCAGAAAAGCAATAATAAAGTGTATGAATGTCACATACCTAAATGTTTTTTATTCAAACGTTCTTTGAAATGGCATTTGGGTCGATGATTAAAAGTAATTATGTCTCGCATTTTTGTATTTTTGTACAAAAGAAAGAACACTATGTGGCTGTAGGACTTAATGTTTTAGATTTATTAAAGACTTAATAATATGTTACATAATTTCCTTCTGTATTAGAGCATGCCTATGCTCATTACCACCTTTTCGTTGGGTTTTGGGAGACAAGTTGGCATATTTCAGCATTAAACGTGAGCTATTTGACAATGACGACAGTCGGTTTGCCTCTAGTCTATTGCATGAAGTGGAGAAATATGATTCTTGCAGTATAGTGAATTAATTCAGAAGCATTGTGTGGTCCCTTTACATGCAAAAACCATTTGGTCTCCATGGCTCAGAATATCCCCAGAGGTGTTCCTGGCCAGATGGAGAACAAACCCCTTTATTTGCATGGCATGCTACACTAGCCTTCACCTTCCACAAGATTGAGATTGTGTCCTACCAAACAGTTGGTTAATGAGCTACTGCGAGGCTGTGCCAACAAGAGAACTGACACATACTTAATATGATATTGAAAAAGATGGGTTGAGAATATGTGTTGCCAAAGATGTGTTGAAACAGTCTATCCTGGCCGCATACATTTTAAGTGATTATTCTTTTTTATAGAGGAGGTAGACAATGTGACTTATGATAAACCAGATGCCCTGGCAGATGTATGTGAATATCACTGGCCATTTTCCTTCTCTCAGGACTGTATAGTGATATTAAACATAATACACTTTAACTTTTGGGCCTACACTACTGAATACATACTCCGAGTCAACTTAATTTGTGTGCTATTATAAACTAACAAGATTTAGCTTTTCATCTTTATGCATTCTAATCATATAAATTAACTTCAAGCAAACCACATTTACTGTTTTGCTTTGTATTAGTTAACAAGATGTTTAATAACAATGATAATATCTTTATTTAAGGAGGAAAGTGCCACACTGAGATTAAAAATCTCTTTTACAGGAGTGTCCTGGCTGAGCAGCATGTAGAACGTAGAGGTTACATATCACATACTGTGTAAGTATAAAGCAAAAAAATTGCTGTATTTTGACTCCTTACTTAAGCTTAATGTAACTAAACCAATATTCTGTGACTACTATATACTGTACTGCTAATATACTGTAAGCCTCCACAATAACCATTTCTCCCCATATAGCAGTACAATTACTGAGATCAAACATATTTCAAAGAAATCTCTCCCACAGAATAATGGTCCATGACAAGAGACGGTCAATGACCATATACTGTATTTTAAGCAAAGTTCATAGCATTTAAATCACAGCTCCATTTGGAGAAGCAATATCTATTGTAATATTCTGAAAGTGAAGGCACACAGAGAGGCAACAAAATATTAAAATGTAGCAGGTGTTCAGGCTCAGTATGAGAGCGTGCCCCTTCAGTGAGCAAAGGTCTCAGCACGCTAGTGATATTCTATTGCTGAGGGCAAAAGGTGCTTCTTTTCTTCCATTTTAGCTTTGAAACCTCTGTTCCCAGCTCAAACAACAGCTGTATCAGAAAAAGGCAGAAGAAAGCATCAATGAGCACATAGTGATATCAGAGGTTTTACCTTCATAAAAATTCTTAGTCATTAGTAGCTTCTAACATGTTGGTGTTTAACCCCTGAACGCTTCACAGCAGGTAAAAATACCCAGTTGGTCTCTATGTAAATCTGTGGCCACAGTGCTGGCAGAACATACTGTAGCATCGCTAAGGGCTTAGGTTTAGTTTCAGATGTTGAAGTGAAGTCAAGGAGTCTTCCGTATATGAACGCATAGTTTCAGTTATAGAGACCTGGGAAGTATCATTTCTTGCCTTAACTTTTATTTGTGTTCAATTACATTTGTGACATATTGTTGTTTTCCATCAGTGATTGGTGTCTGCTCTTGGCAAATCTGCCAGGCTACATAGAGCACCAGCAAGCTCCACCAATCAAATGACTAAAGGCAGCCTGTGTGTAGCCTGAGAGGCAAAACTCACAGCAAAAAACAGTCACCAAAGCGCTCACTACAGCTCATGAAGATTATTGCTGGAAGCGCAGGGTAACAGCCGAGGGCGACCTAGATGAGTGCATCTGCATTTGTATCAAGTCAGAGTACTCTTTCATTTAGATCATGACAGCTGGGCAGTAGAGGACACTGTTAAGAAAGGATGTAGTAATTTACTCAAATTGTAACTGTAAAAAAACTGGAATTTTTAAAAATGGCAGAAGCATGTCCCACACATTTCCCAGTGGAAACTATGCCCTTAAGCATAGCCAATATTTGTCATTTTTACTAATGATATATAAAGTTACAATCTTGTTTTTTTCTCTGTGTTGAAATGTTAAATTACAGTAACTAGCTAAGGATGTATTAAGCGGTTTTTGTTCTCTATAGGCAGAAAGAAAGTTCAAAAACAAACTTACAGCAACAAGCATTAGACTGTATTAACATTTCATGTTTTTATGGTAAACATGTTTGCAAACAAATGCATATTGTTACTTACATATCCAGTAGAAGCAGAGCAACATGGGCATCTTCTTTGGGAGTCCTCTTGTCACCTGTCGAAGGCAAGCCCGCTGTTTGCTCACATTTTAACCCTAGTTTGTTCTGTCATCTGCTTAAAAAATATCTCAGACTCCTGTAGCAGACAACGTGGTAACCCTCCCACAAACATATGGACCAACAAACCAAAACACCAAGTAGAAAGCTGCATAGAGGTGCAGACTGGGTGTTGATTCTCAGTGGGATTAGCAGTACTTGCAACCCTTTCACATCACAGAGCGCCATTTGATTTAATGATGATTTTTTTAAAATATTGCTAAATGGAGCTTTAAATTTTTTCTTCCGTCGTAGAGCACAGTTTCTAATTAAAGAGGTACAGCAATGTGTGGATGTGGGGATGATATAATAGAGGCACACAATTGGAGCCAACTCATGTACTTCCATTATTTTAGGTCATTTAATGGAGGTGGCTCACACCTCCGAGACAACACACCTGCGCCCAGGCTGTTCCACATGGCTCTTTTCACTTCTTCTCATTTGAACATTAGCAGATTTCTGGGTTTAGGGTATGTGCTTTTACAAGTAGACAGCAGTGAATGATCACTGTCAAACTTGGAATTAGGAATACATAGTAATAGTTGCAATTTAAGCTTTAATACCTTTGTGCAAGTGGCTTGGGATATTTTCTTAACTTAACAGAAATATTCAAACACACTGTATCAAACATTGGCGGCAAACCGTTTCATTCATACCTAAATTAAGCAGTGTAGTCAGGTTACACCAAGTAAAGTGTAGCGTAAGTAAAACTAGCCAATGTTAAAATGAAGGCACAGTTTACTATTTGTAAATCAGCAACTTAATAGTTTGCACACCACTATGAGAAAGACTGTAGTATAAAAATAGGCCTGGGTCTGCAACAGCTGTAGAGTAAACAAATTTTAAATAAACTCAGTGTTTAATCATTTTGTGCCATCATTAGCAGTGCTGAAGAGGTGGTCCAGGTGTGTAGCAGTGGGGTAAATTGGCTGCAGTGGCTGGTGTTTACATGCAAAGAGATTTCTATTCTTAACCCACTTACTCAAGCAACCCAGTTTTTGGTCAGCGCATGTGAAGGACTCACAAGCACGCTGTGCTCCTTGATTATGAGAAACACAGCTTTGATGACTAATTTTATATCTTGTTTGTCTGTCCATTTGTATTTGTCTTTAATTAACTAAATGTAGTTGTTTGTTGCACAAGATTGATGATGTGTCCTGCCTGTGCCAGATGTGTGTCTGATTTTACAGACAAAAAAATCTGGAGTCGACAGCTATATTACAAAGTTATCATCTTTTCACCCAAGACAATCTTATAAAAAGCATTTTTATTGCCATTCATGTTGCTGCATAGATGTACGAATGCACATAAACTATATAACAGGAATTAAAAAACAAATCAAGATGTATGGCAACATCAAGTTCATCTCTGTGCAGTGATGGATCAGTGTGGCCACGCTCTTTTTTTCCTTTTGTTATTTGTTTTCTGTGCGAATGCACACTGCCACAGTTTTGGCACATTTTTCATGTCAACAAAAAATCTTCTTCTTGGGTTCATTTTTTGTTATAATTTATATATATATCGAAGTAACTCATGTTATAAAGTTTTTGTATTTGGTATAAGATTATGAAATATCTCAAGTGCCAGTTTGACAATTTGGCGTGTGGGCAGCATGAGATGAAAGTTCATGAGGAGTTCAAAATAGAGCACTTTAAGCCTCCCAGGAACTTGGTTGCACTCACTAAATTTCATAGCAATCTGCCCCGTTAGATTTTGATAATGATGCTTTGCATGCAAAAATTGACACAATTTCGGCTGTCATTACGCACGACTATAACCCATGTATTTACAGTGCTCATCACCTTTAAACCATCATCAGCAGTGATATCTTAGTCATTATCATCAAATCAAAACTCAGCGCAATTCAACTGAAAGAAAACTGGGAATGATGATGCATTTTGGTTTTCAGCATGAAAATCATACACAGATTAAGCGATTGGTGACATCTGAGATTTGATGTACTGTATGACAGTGCACAGATGACACTGCAGACAAAGACCATGATCTATATTGCACAAGCTGTGGTTAATGTAATTTTAAATGAGCCCCCTTTGAGAAACTGTTTCATCAGACTGACAGCAACTTTGATAAGAAGACTGTAGTCACAAATGTAGCAGTACAAAACAAATTCACACTCTTAAAATGAAGACATCACTCATATTTCAATTGAAACGTCCATCAAAGTTAGTTCACTCTCCACTGGGGATTACCTACAATTTCTTCTCCTCGGAGACATTCGCTGGCAGGAGCAGTGATCACATACTGCAGCTCCAGCCAGATGATGGAATGACTACGCGAGGACGCGCCTTGGGTATCCCTCTCTGTACTCTGTCAAAGAGAAGCCTCCAGTCACTGCTAGTGGCAGAAGATGCATTACGTTCCGGTGACATTTGAAATAGTCCCCGAGGTGCCCCACCATTGCTTTGACTGACAGACCAGCTTGGGAAACCTGTGCTGTCCCATAATTCACCAGATGCTCTGTGCTCTCTGTGGTCTCATGGATTCCCTCTCATTCTTAACGTCCCAAGATGCGCTGAGCTGTGTCAGTGTCGCTGTCTTGCCTTTTTGTTTTTTTCATTAGCATCACTCAAGTTGTATTGGAAATTTCTCTTTCTTTATTTCAAACATGATAATATACAATATGGTTTATTCAGCTGATTAAAAATGCATAGTGAGAGCTGCTTGGCGAGCTCCATCCGGTTGTTTAACCATTTTTATTCTTAACAATCAACAGCACTGAGCTTCGTCTGGCTGAAAGGCAAACCACAAATAATGGCTTACAATTGCTGCATCTATCTTCGCTGAGAAATGTATGGTCTATGTCATTTTCTGCCATCTGTGGTTTACAGTAGATTTTAAAAGCTCTGAAATGACAGAAATCATTGTTGCCATTACAAAGTGTTATATAGTGTTACCTCCTAATATATGGTGTCATTACATATAGTACAGGAGACCATCAGAATTTTATGGTGACCTTTTAGAATGACAAATCCATTTTATGATATTAATCACGTATTAATCAGTAGTTAAAAAGTTTTTATACATTAATACTGGTGCATCCATGTTTCCTTAAAATATATATGATATAATAGAATAGAATAGAAAACATTTCATCATATTAAACCACCTCCCTATGTTTCACATTTGCAAGATTAAACTCCATCTGCTTGTCTCAAAAATAATTTGAGACCTCATCATTGTTAATACAAGTACTTCTCTCAGCTGAGAATTTATACTTCCATGAGCCAAAAGCCATTATACTTAAAATATATATATAACTCTAACTTGAAGCAGCAGGAGTAACGTAATGAGACAAGGAAACAATAACAGCAGTAACACTCATTATAAGCTAGTTTTATTAACCCTTTGTTACACGCTTGTATCGCCTTTAATTATGCGTGGCAGATGGTTCTCTGCAGGGACAACGCAGTAGTAGTCTTTGGAAGTCTGAGCTCAGAGTTTGATTGTAGATTGTGCAGGAAATGGGATCTCTGTATCATTGCTCATAATGATGGTCATAAAGAACTGACAAGCTAGGCTTAGCCGTGGATGTTCAGGTCTGGATGTCACATCGTTAATTTTAGCTTTTTGACTTGACTTGAATTTTTTAGATCCAAACTGAACTTATTGGACTTGAGCAGCTTCAAAAGAAAAAAAAGACAGCATGAATTAATATGAATGGTTTTTAAAGTAAAATATTTCAATATTTTTAAATTTAGATCATAAAATCGTAATCTTTATGGCCATTATTTGCTCGTTCAGCAGAAAACCATCTTATGGACCAGGCCAAGACCAAACACCAGAGGAATACCTCTGACAGGCAGAACATTACAAGCTCCCAGGCTGCCTTCAAAAGTACAACAAAACATCCATGCTGATCTGGTTAGCCATCCTGCCCCTCAACCCCCTAATGAACAAGGGCGAAAGAGCTCTCGGGCTTAGCCTCTCCCTCTTACCCTAACTTAACAAGATGTCCCCCTACTCGCTCGCTTTCTCTCACACACACAGACACATATGCACGGTCGCGCACACAGACACACACCTCCCAAACCCCAAACCACTAACCCTCAGACCAATCTGTCTGTGGCACTAAAGTATTATTAGACTTACACACTCTCAAAGGGGAAACAGTGAGTGCTGAGAGCTGGAAGATGAGATATGCTACAGGGGCTACTAGTTCCATTAAAATGGCATTCACTGGGGCCTTTGTTATCATCGGCCCTGACGTTTTCAGGATGTAGTGGGGCTTGCTGATCCATGACCATCTCATCTATCTTTCAGGATTTGAAGGAAGTTGGTGTGAAATTGACACCAATGAGTGTGGCTCAAATCCATGCCAAAACCAGGGCGACTGCGTGGACCGGGTCAACAGTTACAGGTAAAGAGTGTTATCCATAACCAGCTTTTCATTTCTTAGGAGGCAAGAAAATGTCAGGCTTTGCAGTGATGGACTTTAAACATTAGTAAAACCAGAGTGTCAGTACCAGAAACCATTATTCCTGTACAGATTTCAAGCCATTATGCTGTAATTTTGATAGCTAATAGATTTGTTCGGAGCTCATGCCCTTTCTTAAATTTGTTTGACCAGATTTAGTATTGTACCATTTCAGGTTGAAATGAGGTCAGATTTTTAACTCCAAAGAAAATCTGCATTAATTGCTCTTGTCATGCAACCTTTAGGTTTAAACAGTCAAAATCATGTCCTGTGTTGCTGCACTGTATGTGCAATCAGACTAAATATAATGTGTAATTAATATCATTAAACTTCTAATGATTTTTTTCGCTCTGTGCATGTGCTGGTAGGAAACGGATAGATCTTCCATTTTCCATCTGAGACAAAATATCAATATTAATGATTTTTCTTTTCCAGCTGTGATTGTAAGATGGGATTTTCTGGCCTTCACTGTGAGGAAGACATCAATGAGTGCGCCTCTAGCCCCTGCCACAATGCTGGTGTTTGTCGAGACCTTGTGAACAAGTAAGTATGAATATAACTCATTTTTTTGCTTCCACTTTGCGCCACAGCCTTTATTCATTGTGTGCTTTTAAAAATTGCACGTATCAGTAAAAGGCCAGGCAGAATTAATTTCCTGAGTTTGTTTTGAAAGGCGAATGAGCAGAACCGCTCTCCAAAGAAAACACACAAGTTTGTGGTGTTCCTCTTCAAAGTGTTCCGGTTTATATAACAAGCCTGTCTTCATCCTTGACACACATAAGCTGCTGCTCTAAAGACAAAGAGCGAATTCAGCAGGAACACATCATGTATCTAGATTGGGCTTTACTCCACTGGTGCTTCTCTCTGCTGTGCTTAATGGGAGCCCCAGGGCTTCCAGGCTTAGTCGGACAGATGGGTAGAGAAGTCCCAGGGCCAATTTGAGTCCTAAATGGTTTGTCTCCAGTTTGTCTCCCGTCATGATTTCCCTCCCATGTGACCCGGCCCTGCTCAGAGTGCTCCCCTGATTGCACAGTCCAGGGAGTTCACATCAGGTGTGTTTTAACCTTGCTGCCCACCACAAACACTATACCCGCCGCTATCTCTGTCTCCCTGACCCAACAAGCCGAACAAGTCCATCTGTACCGTGGTGATGAATCAGACTCTTCAGTGTACTCACTGAGCCCCTGCTGTCTTATATTTACCCATCCTTTTTCTTAAGATACTATAAGTATAAATAAAACAAATAATAATTGTTATTGACTAGCAGACTGTTAAAAGGCAGTGGAGTGCAATAAATAAAGTGTTAATTATTATTGTTAATGATGCCTCAGACCAGTCTAAAGTTAATCAGGCAGCATGTGCCACATGGCAATAAATACCGTTTAGCATATTTCATAAATTTGATATGATGTCGCTGCTTTACTGATGAAAAATGATGTTTAGATTTTAGCGCAGAGGTGTCTAATGACATGTTTTCTTATTATGTTGCTTTCAAACAGGATAACCATCTCCTCTGAGGTGTGTGGTCAGGGGATATTAGACCCACCGACAGCTGCAGAGGGGGATCTGAATTGAGTAAACCGCATTATTGGACAGGTTTAGCTCTTCCCTTTAGTAATAAGTCATCAGACATCATTCAAATTAAGTTACACACAGAGAAACCTAATTGCTGCCATATTGTTAATTTTTGTATGAAGAGCTGCCGGTCAGTTTGAGAATGAAAAATGGGTCTTAATCTGCAGTTTGTCTTGGTGGGTTTGGAATGGACACACACTGTTTTTCTAAGTAATTGCTTCTGCGAGAGTGTGTGCAGCTTTTACAGAGAAAAATAAGTCTGCTTATTTTAAAGTTACAGTAAGAGCTAAACATAAAAGTAGGCTACAATTACTGTCTATAGTCTGGTCTTCATTGAATTTCACTTTATTTCCTAATAATTGAGTCTTATCACATCTTCCTCAGGTTCCACTGCATTTGCCCTCCTGGTTATTTTGGAACGCTGTGTGACCTGGATGTGAATGAGTGTGAAGTTTCACCTTGCCTACACGAGGGCATCTGTATCAACACGCCCGGGGGCTTCAAGTGTGTCTGTCGCCCTGGATACTCAGGTAGCTCTTTTGCCCTCAGGTGACATGAAGATCAATATGAGAGTCTAAAAAGCTTACCATGACTGCTGCGGCCGCGTGCTATTGAGGCAACTCTGACACAGATCTGGCTTAGTGTAAAAAACTGCTTCACAATGCTTGCTTTTAATTAGCCCGCCTGCCTCTGCGAGATACAGTGCCTGCTCTTCAGTAAAGATAACACGAGATAAATTCATGTCACCTGTTTTTATCTGATGAAAACCTCTCAGTGTCTGTTAGTTGCCTTTATTTCATTTCATCAGCCTCTTTAGTCTCAGAACACTATTGTTGTTTTACCTCAATCCATTTGTCTTATTTTCCACTCAAACGGTTATCAAGCTATTTTAGCGCGCTTGTGTGTGTGTGTGTGTGCTTGTGTGTGTGCACTATCTAAAGCCGATTCCTGTCAGGTACTGGGAAGATTAATTTCATTTGTCTTCCACACTGTATCATCAATTTATCCTTCCCCAGTTGAGAGAGGGGGGGAAATCTCTGAGGTATTGCTACTCTGGAGAGCAGAACCTGACACGCATGGCCCAATTCCCACAGAAGCAGCTTTTATTATTAGGCCTACGCACAGCATAGTACAAGTCATTACTTTTTCTGTTGCTCTAAGCTCATCTGAGGAAACAGGGTTCCCCAAGAGAGCAAGCGGCCAGAGGATACAGTTTGGATTGGCTCAAACCAACTAGAACTCATACAAAATATTTGCTCTAGTAAGACATGTAAGAGCATTGCAACTTTTCACAAAACCACAAACGGGTTCATGTTGTTCATGTTCATAACTTTTATTCTAGTCTAATAGTAAATTTGCCGTCAATTGATTGAAATGTTTTTCTGCTTTGATGGTATGATGTCTCATCTCTTCTATCACTGAAGTACTGTAACTCGTTGTGTCACTTGATGGTATTATCATAGTATTTGCTTCAGCCATCAGGGAAGTCAAGGGATGTTTTTTTTTGCATATCGAATGCCAAAATTCATTTTTGACTGTAACAGTTGAAGCTGCTACTAATAAATCAGTCTGGTGCTATATCTACTCACTTTCATGGATGTGATTAAGCCGTAATGGCACTTCATTCCCTCGTGGATCACTGTCCATATTGAATTTTCTTAGTAGTTGGCTGTTGGTCAGCTAGTCAGTCAGTCAGTGCGTCTACTGTATATACATCTGGTTTCAGCGTATCTTCATCTAAGAACAGCTAATTACCTCTCTTTTTTAAAGTGATGGAAAAATTTTCAAGCTTTTTTTTT
>NTHP01000038.1:1384428-1399292 GCA_003416845.1 Oplegnathus fasciatus
TTTTTAATTTTGCAGTCTTCTTCACTTCTCAGCAAGCCAGGTGTCAATATGAATCACTTGTTCAGTAACAGTTTTTAGTTTTTAGGCTCTAACCTGATCACATGTAATTAGGCTCTATTTTTACATACTGTGTCTTTGTGTTTCTCCATGTGTCATATTGACAAACACTATAAAGGATGCTGCATCTTACACTGTAAGACAGTCTTGGCAGCTGCCTCGATCTCAGCTGTCTGATCGTTATTTAGGATGTTTTGTCTAAAAGGCGCTGCAATCCCAATAATGTATTATTTAACTGTACATAGGCGCTGTGTTCCGCTCTGAGGTCAGAAGTCATTACAGCGACATGATTAATGAATAATCTTGTTTATATAAATCACAGTTTAAGCACACTATTCGTCACCTTCTCTTTTCTCTTCTTCACCCATCATTAAGGAGCATGTTCCCTTGAGTGATAGTACAGTGCAATCAGCACATTGCTGCTGCTTCCTCAGTCAGCACATTGTCTGACAATGATGTTCTGGCCCTTGCAATGTTTTTTGCTGTTAAGGCTTCGGTAATTTCACTCGTTTGCTGGGTGAACTTGATGAATAGTATTTGGTCATTGTTGCTTTAGAGACGTAGTGTACATTTAATGTGAATGGAATAACATGCACTGCTTGTGCAAACGCTTCAATTGGATTCTTGGAAGACCAAGACAGTTCTTGCTACTGTGAGACAGAGTTAGTTCATGACTTCTACATGGATTTGTGGGCTTAGTACTTAAAATATGTGAATTATTTTCTCAGAAACAGAAGAATCGGAGCAGCAATGTGTCAATAAAGCAGCATTTTAAAGGCTTATCGCACTTAAGCCTCAACTCTCTTGATTTCAGATTACATATCCATCTCTCGCTAATCCGTCATGTGATATCGAACAAGTAAGACACTTTGTAGTCTAGTTGTATTAAACAGTATTTGTTCATCTTAGTAAGTATTTTTAAAGCTCTTCCAGACCCTTGTTGACCAGTCTGCAGCCTTAAATATTCAGCATGCAATGTCTCATTTATAGTTCAGTCCTCTGAATGTTTTACATTGGGGTGTAGATACCAGAACCTAAAGTATTTTATGACTTCTAACCTAAATAAAAACATCAAAATACATAATGTGAGCATCACTCTATGGATAATGTGAACAAGAAGAGACATAAAAATGTGTGTACTAAATGAATAAGAGATTTTTCCACCATCATTTTTCTCTTATTGCTTCATTTCCCTCGTCACACTTCTGTATTACATTACCCATAGCTCATTTTCTGTCGCAACTTTCTATTATTATTTTGGGTTCAGGGATTGTTTTTAACCTCTGCAGTCATAAACTGTGAATTTTCCAGTTTCCGTTAAAGGCTAAATGAAAGAAGTTATCAGTTTGGCACAAGAAAGGAGTCTTTACATTCTGTAACGAGAGAACATGATAGATTTTGTGTACACTAAAGACAGTTTATTTATTCTCTTTCATGCTAAAACACGGGAGGCAATAAATAAATTCTTGCTCCTGTTGTCACCGTGTTTGTTTACATCTGTCTCAGCCCACAGATGAAAAGCTAACCAAATGATTAACGATGGGTCAGTCGTCGTTTTTCATCCCTCCATTCCTGGAAGTCTCTGATAGATTTTAGGGGTAGTAGATAATCTTTTTACCACTTTAGTGAAAAACACCACCACAAAAATGTCTGTTTGTAGAATTAGCTACAACTCATTCATTCATTTTTAATTCCTCAGCAAAACTGTGGGTCTCTCTGCAGCAGTACCTGCTATAATTTAGACTACTATAAACAGCCATTAGTGTGTTTTCTTAACTTGCATTCTGATTTGTTGGCAGGAGGGAGACTCATTTTGACAGCTTCTGTTATCTGGTGTTTCCTTCTCAGCTTGAACTCTCCCCTCCCTTTCATTTCTTCTGTGATCTCGTTGCTATTTTTGTGAGGTCTGCATAAATAATGAATATCATCAAACTCTCTGAATACAGCTGACTTACTTAGCGAATCTTCAGACTAATCTTAAATGTAGCCGATGGACAGTGAAGATATAAGTTGTTTTGAGGATAATTGGTGTGTTCCGTTTGAGTCAGCATATTTGGCGCAGTACAGTCTGTATGGAGGATTGTGCCTTCACGTACATTGGTACTGTGTAGTCACAGCTGTAAGCATATAAAGCGCTTACAGTATGTGACACACTTTTTCATTAGTTCAGTGCTGCACTTCACTGAGTCCTCTCAGGGACATTAAAGGGGGCCAACTATTGTTGCAGCATGCTCCCATCCTTTAGTGGACTACAGGGTCGTATATATCATGTAATTATTACTTAACACCCTTTTTTCAAAGCCTTTCTGATTAATTTAGTTTATTTTGTTGAATACGTTTACAGTGTTTTTAAAGGGTCAGTTCACCCAAATTACAAAAAACACATGTTCACAGATTTAGTGGTACATAGCCAGGCAGATCTCTTTGGTTTTATTTGCCCAGGTTCTGAGATTTCTGCTTCCATCCCACCATAATGGAGGTGAGTGGAATTTTGTTTGTGGTGCTCAAACATTGTTAGATTAGGGCTAACAACTAACGATTATTTTCATGATCCATTAATCTGTTCATCAGCTTTTTATTATTTGTTTAGTCAATAAATTCTCTGTATTGTCTTGTCTTGTCTTGTCCATTTCTCCAGAGCTCAAAAGAGAAAAGCAGCAAATGCTCACATTTGAGAAGCTGGAACCAATGAATGTTTGGCATCTTTGCTTAATAACTCACTTAAACCATTAATGATTTATGTTGCTGAGGATCAAATAATTGATTAATCGAATAATCGTTTCAGCTCTAGTTTAGATGTTAGTGATTCTACATTTTAATGCTTGTTTACTTTCACAAAAATGACCTTCTGGCATTTCTTTAGAGATCTGTTGTTATATTACTGCATATAATGTCCCTAGTCATTAGTCCTACTACCGTCAGTCACATAAGCCCTATCCATCCTTGCAAACTCAAATAACTGTTTGAACAAGTTCACATGATATTTTGTAGAAAACTAAGGTTTGAAACTTGTTTGAAACTTCCAGTAGGAGATGATGTTTCTGCTTCATGCTATGATTCAGTTGCTATTTGTGTGGAGGCTGGATACTGATAATTAAAGTTAATGCCAGCGAGAAACTAAAGGATGTTTCTCCACGTAATAATTAATGAAGTGTCAAACAGAATCATGAGACACAAGTTAAAGCCACTTTGAATTATGTGTCTCATAGCAAACCCTTTTCATTAAAAACATTCAAGGTATGTTGTCAGTAACAGGAGAGTAATATGTGAGGAAGAGGTAACTTGAGGTGAAAAACTTGAGCTACAGAGCCCAGAGATCCTTTAATGCAACGCCAGTTAGCTGCACACAGCACACTCATGTTTACCATCCCTGCCAGCCTGTGATCACTTTATATCAAAAGTTACTAAAGAGACCAGAGAGGATAAACATGTCATGGCGATGAGGCAGCTTTATCTGGACAGTATTTTGCTCCTAAAGGACCATACTGGTGGTTTTGCATCTTTTAGTCTGTAAACTTTCATATACAGTTTCATAAGTGTAATATTTTTGTGTTAAGTTTTTGTTGAGTGATTTTGCAGAGATATGAACCTACCTACCATTTTTACAACAATTACACTTACCTTTTATTTGTCCCCTATATTTGCCCCCTATTCTTCTTGACAGACAACACTTATATACTAGTAATATTAATTTTTGATGTGAATTGTTTGAAAATTCTCTTTGCTTGCAGCAACAATACCACAATAATAACGTGTAAATCTTTCTTCAAAAAGAAGGGTGAGGAGTTGTTGACTGTGATGGATCTCGTATCTCAAGTTTATGGTCTTTGCAAGTTGTTGTTTTGTAATTGTCCAGTGTGAGGTTGACAATGATGTAAAAAATGCTGTACAAATTTGTAGTTATTGGGCTAAAACATTTGTCCAGTATGGCTCTTTAGGTTTCAATTCATCACTCTCTATTGATGGAGGAATGTGCACACCTGACGCTAGGACTTCCTTTAGGCAGACAGGACAAATAGGATCTCCGTTTGAATAGATGGGAGGTTTATGATTTTATTTTTACATAAAAGTCTGTCCTTGTGTGGCTCCAAATTCATCCAGATTGCTTGAAGACACTACAACTACAGTATAATTTTCTCTGCTTTAGAGTCAGAATAAATCACAATGAAAGTTGAGGTTACAATACAATCTCAAACCTTGATGTCAGTAAAATAACAGTACCTCAGTAAGTAGTGTGACCTGGATGTGAACCACATCCTTTAGATCTGTTGAAAATATTGAATTATACTGAAAAAAGCTGTATACATAGTCAAATGGGATATACAGTTTTTCAGATAATCATTACATAGCTTGACAGTGACATATATAACCATATGGTTACCATTGAAGGATAAAGGTGGTGTTTTTTTCCTTTTTATTATGATCAACAAATCCCATGAAAAGATATGAACCAGTATCCTCGTCATATCCTGACAAGTCTTTGAAGCCACAGCCTGATATACAGTAGATTTTCTCTGCCATAGATGATGACTATTAAAAACATATAAAGGAACTTGCACACTGATGCATTTTGTCAGCATATTCCCTCATTACAGTAAACAAAGCCAGTTTAGTTTATTCCTCTCAGTTTGCAGAACTAACAAAACAGTGTAAAAATGGGACCATGTCCCGGAGCATGTGCAGTGACGTCTCCAGAGACCCAAAATGCAGTCGCAGAGTTGCTGCAGAATTATCAAAACTCAGCCTTTAAATGTCGAGGTTGTTTGTTTAGTTAACAAAGACTTGCATAGAGGTTTTGAGGTTAGAAACTAAAATTGGACCCAGACTTGACAGAGCAATCGAACCCACTTCTGCAAATCAGTTATTCCCGCGTGCCCTCTAGCTATACATCCCATTGTGAAGTTTTTTTAACTATGTTTTTGTAAACAATTTGATATGCAACGTCTCACTAAAATGTGCTTCATTTCCTAGGGGCATGGTGTGACGTTAACATCAATGAGTGTGTTTCAAACCCATGCCAAAATAGTGGGAGGTGTATTGACGGGCCTAATCGATACCACTGCTTGTGTCCTGATGGCTTCACTGGGCTCCACTGTGAAACCAACATTGATGAATGCACGTCAGCACACTGTCTTCATGGGAGGTACAGATTTTTCTCTTGTCATTTAAAACAGAAACACTGCAAATTGCGCAGAAATGGCATGGAATTATTTTTAATTACACTCCTCGCCAGCGCCGTGATCGGAGACATATGTCACATGTTGTAAGGAGCTAATGCGATGCACTTACAGGTTGTCTCAGTGGTCTCTAAATTATAGTCATTAATTCCGTTGAAGGGGAAATACTCACTCATTCAAAAGACTATGTCTGTCCCTAATGATTCTGCAAGAACTATACAGCTAAAGACCCGCATATATGAATGCTTTTTAGTTGATTTCATATAATTTTGATGAGTCAATTCTAACCCCATCTGTTGTGGCCATTCTCAGCTGTAAGGATGGAATATATTCATACTCCTGTCTTTGTGAATCTGGATGGACTGGCAGCAGATGTGAGGCAAACATTGACGTGAGTTGAGCTTAATTAATAAACCTGCTGGGTGTTCAAGAGGAATGTCAGAATAATTTAGTAATCTTTGTCTGGCCTTTGGTATCACCAACTCTATTGATTTTTCAACAAGATAAGTCAATTGCACTACCAGGATCATGTAAGCATTGTACAAATACCTGATTAAAAGAAATTGCTCAGTCTAATGCCTAATTGATTTAAACCACAGCTTGTGCTGGACTCTAGAGATAAAACATTGAGTTGCTTACAGGTTCTCTGTGAGCATTTAGTTGAATGGATCATCTGCTTTTTAACTACTAACAATTCATTCTAAACCAAAGTTGCTGTTTTTTCTCCTCTTAACAACATATTATGCATTTTAGATGGTAAATCATGCATTTTATGGTTGTATCTGTCCAAATATTTAGTATTATTGGTACAGTGTCTCACTCCTGTAAGTATTTGATGTCTTTTCATTCGCAGGACTGTGCCTCCGGTCCCTGTTTGAATGGAGGCTCGTGTGTGGATCTCATTGAAAAATATGCGTGCTTCTGTCAGGATGGATACACAGGGAAGACTTGTGAGAATGACATAGATGTCTGCAAAGACGTCGCTTTTAATGTGTCACTGTGTTTCAACGGAGCCACCTGCCTTGACGGTGAAGGATCAAACTTTACATGCAGGTGAGTTGGTCCTCCGATACAAGTCTTCTGTTGCTTTGATGTGATGATACTGAAAGATTGTCCCTGGATTGAGTCATCGTAATGTGAGCTGATTGGGACAGCATGCCCTGCTGAATGCAGCCTGCACGGATAGTTTAAATGTGTCTTCATGCGTAGGACATTTAAGCTGTCATGACTCATCTAAAGCCAGACACAGCCACAATTTGATTTTTTAATGACTGTTCTCTACACCCACCCATGAACTGCGTTTGTCCAATCATAGCTTTGCAACCGTAACAGGGCACGACAGGCCTTGCAAGCTTTGGATTTCTCCACATGCTACAGTAGGGTGGTGTTCATTGAGCTGTACTGAGAGCGACACTTGGCATTTAAAGAGTTTGGAGGGTGGTGTCTTGTTTTAGCCTTTCCAAAACTGACAACAAAGTGTAAGGAATGGATTAAACAGTGTCTTTATCTGCGCTAACATGAGCTGCAATCATTAGCATGTCCGGTAGTTGGCAGTTCAGCCGGCAAAATCAGCAGTCGCAGTCTAGAATTGAGAAGCCTGCTTTTGTCTTTTTCTGTCTGAGAGAAGGATGTATTTTTTAAATAATTATAACAAATTGTGAGTGGTAAATGTGCCACCGTTATCCATCTCAACTGCATGCAGTATGTCCCGTTTGAGACTGGAAGGCTTGACAGGTGAAGCAACAGCAATTAACAGGGCAGGCTTAGTAAACGGTCAATACCCAAATATTGGGGAGTATCACAGTGAAGTGGTAAAATGTGAAAAATACTTGGAAATCTGAATTTGCATCCTCCCCTGTAAAAATTGATGTCAGTGTTGCTTTTCCCTAGCCAAAAATACATCTTGTCTCTCAAGAACGGTGCTGCAGTATACTGTACGTGTGTGCTCAAAAACAGTGGCAGTCCTCCAGATTGGTTGCAAGTGAATCATTACTTTTTAATTGCTGACACGCTTTCCCTTGAGTGATGAAGTGTATCTGAATACAAGGTGTATGTAGTAAGAGTGTGCAGATTTGACACAGCAGCTCCCTGGATGCCTTACAGTTAATTACATTGTCTAACCTTGCGCTGACGTGCTGCTGTATGCTCAGTGTCATGATTTAATGTATCCCAGACTACCACCACTCCAAATAGTTGCACTTTACAGTGTTATATATTGATGCACTGGACTGCCTACTGCCTCAGCACAGCATTTTTTATGTTTACGAGATTGTAGGCTTATTTGTGTATAAATTACAAAGAGGCAATATAATGTATGTTGTGCATATACAGGTAAACTTAGTGAACGCACACACTTTATGGCTAACAATGTCCTTCAGTGTGCTGCTGATCTGAAATTGGACATCAAATGAAATTTATTGCGGTATTAGTGCATTATTTACTGGTTATTGGCCTTATTTAGATTCAGTAATTGTTTTGACCAAGTTTTTTGTTTTGTTTTGGGGTTTATTTACAGACCTAATTAAAGACTTTGAGCTATAGATGGAAAGCCATTAATCTGAGCCAAAAAAGCCAAAACATTAATACAGACTCAGCTGCTGTCTAGTGTTCCAGCAGGTTCCAATCTCGCATTTTGGAGGAGGCTCATCTCTTGTTTACATTTACATCACGGACTGTGACTTTAAAATCACATTCAAAGATTTTTTGAGAGGCAAGTGTGTATTGTACATCCACATATCTTTTTCCACTTGAGTGGAGATGGTTTGGTCTGGCTAGTACACTGACTAATGGCCTAAAATGTAAAATCCGTCATGCGATAGTTTCTTGGCCAGACCACATCTACAATACATGAAAAACAGAGGCTTGTTTTATCTTGCATGTTATGTGTGAAGTGGTACACATTCTATTCTGCACCTGTTCAGCAAATGGCCTCAAAAGCACTCCGTCCTCTCTCTGTTGTAGTGGTCAGCCAAGAGGTTATGCATGAAACCCTTTGCCCATTTTCTGACCGTTACATGATTAAATCAAGTGTGCACACAAGTCACATTCCAAAAGAAGAATTTTAGCCTTGTGAATATAGCGAAAGTTTGTTTGCATTTACTGAAACATAAAAAGTAGTCAGGTTTTTCAAAACACTGTTCTGCTTGTGTCACCTTTTCTGATGTCAAATATGCCCAAAGATGTTCAGTGGGTTTTGAGGTCTGGTGACTGCGAATTGGAAATCCATGCAAGCCAGCAGACCTTGGTCTTCCTTGGCCTCGGGAAGCTTTGATGCATGATCAGGCTCATTGTCCATCTGGAAAATGACTGCTCTTCTACAAAACCTAAAGCCAGTGGGGGTGACATCTGCAGAATCGAGTGGTACCTCTCTTTGCTCAAGGTGTAGCTTATGCTGTGCAAATCGCCAACTCCACAACAGAAAACCATTACCACACCTAAATATCTCCACTTTGTTTACCTGTGGATTTTATGCACTGCTGAATTAATCCATTCTGTTTTATCTTCCCCTAAAAATAAGGTCTCTAATTCCAAGTTTGTGATCTGTAAACTTAACTCAAGTTTTCAGCAGTGAGTTTTTTGGCGCGCTTAACAATGCTGGGTTTCGTCAAAGACATTTATTAACAGTAATGACATTAACACATAGAGGGCCTCTTTCTGTGTTTTGTTTGTTTAGTGTTTTGGTTTTGGCTAAGTGCATGTCCCTTAGTGAGTTTTTGTTATGTATTTGTTGTTATTTATTCATTTAACTTGTATAAAAAGTATAAAAATGTGCAATGTGCCATATTGATTTAGTCCAACTATAGACAAGACAACCAGGGCAGAAAAGTGTTTTCCCTGAATTTAATTTAGGTGGTATGAAAATGTCCTGCACCAGAACTCCAAAGTAACACTTTATAGTAAGGGTACATGAATTATCATGAATTCATGCATGACTTAATGTATGGAAAAGCATCAGTTAATTCATGTAGTACTTCATGAACCATCAGGAATGTACATGAATTAACAGTATCTCATGCATGAGTTAATGCAAGAACAATACGTTAATTAATGCAACAACTAAGGGCTCTCAATCATCGATTATTATTATTATTATTGTGGTTGTTGTTGTTGTTGTTGTTGTTTTGACAAGCAATCTCAGGTGTACAGACAAGACAGACACATTCATAAACACATCCTCCTTTTGGGCTGGTTAAGTGCCTTATTAAAAGACCTTATGCATCTACAGTATCATTTTGCCAACCCATTCCACTAATGCTTAATACATTTGATTTCATGCCACCATCAATCATGTTATTTATCAGTGTTAAAAACGGACCGAGTCACCACTTTATCTGAAGGGCCACAAACGCGATGAAGTCATGGAAAAGTAGTACTTAGTTAATCATGATTTCAACACTTGGAATTCAACAGAATACATGTGCACTGCTGTGACTGGTCAGTTTTTTGGCCTGTCCCTTTAACTGCAGACTTACTTATAAAGAACACACAAACATCATTAATAACTCAGAAATCATGATGATTGAGATATCTTAGTTGTTGCATTAATTAACGTATTGTTCTTGCATTAACTCATGCATGAGATACGATTAATTCGTGTACATTCCTGATAGTTCATGAAGTACTACATGAATTAACTGATGCTTTTTCATGCATTAAGTCATGCATGAATTCATGATAATTCATGTACCCTTACTATAAAGTGTTACCGTTAGTATGCAATAACAGATACTTTTATATTTAGATTTGTGCTGTTACAAGGTTATTATACAAGGCTTGAAATGATAAATTAATTAAAAGTAGTGCTTTATCTTTAATCAAACAATATTTATGACTGTTTACCCTGGCACATTACTTGCTCCCAACACACAAACCAGCTGGCTGATTTTATTTATTCTGTTTCTGTAAAAAGCTCTCTTTTACATCACTGGATGGATAATGCATCTGTTAAGGCTACAGGTTATTACTGAAGAGTGAAATTTCAGTATTATAATGCACATGCCCCTCTCCCTTCATGAGAGGGAGGTGTGATAATAAAGAATTTCACACCTAATGATCATTTGTTATGTATGAGATGTTTTTTTTGCTTTTGATATATATTTTATCTCATTTTGATACCCCAAGGTCCCACATATATTTACCAGTAACAGTGTACTTAGGTAAATGCGTGCTGGTGCATGGACAACCCACCACAGCTCATCAGTTTTAACTGAACCCACTCTTTAGTTTGTCACCTGCTTCACTGATTGTGTCTCTAGAGATTCCAAAAAAAAAAGTGTCTGTTTTTAATAACATACTCTGAAATAAGAAGCAACAACTGACTAGAAAAAGTTGTAGCGCTTTTTGATAAATAATGAAAACAAGCAGTTCTTACAGAAACAGAGTGTCAGGACCCACACGAAGGAAGTGACAGCGCTGCGAGACAGCTTCACAGTTTTAAAGTATGATATGTTTCCTTAGCTGTCCACCAGGTTTCATGGGGGATTTCTGTGAAGTGGATGTTAACGAATGTTGCTCAGCTCCCTGCCACAACGGTGCCATTTGCCAAGATCTTATTAATAGCTACGTCTGCCACTGCAGGTCAGGTGAGTCACTCAAACATCCTGCAGTCTCTCAATTTACTTTGAAATGAGGCAACCAAAGCAGTTTTTTTCCCCTTTATAAGACCTTTTAGAGGAAACCTTTGTGACTCATGAACAAGAGTACTAAGACACAGCCTAGATGGTTGTCTTACTGTGCCCCAGATGTGGCAGAATGCAGTTTACCATATGTAAACCATGTTTATACTTATAGAACGCCCATATTGGATTGAAAGGGGCCATATAAAGTGTCGCTAAAGGTTACCATAATGCCTACATAGCTTCTGTGCCTCAAAGCCATTCAAAAGGCACCCCCTTTCCTCCAGGGAGAAATTTGTAGTCATACAGTACTAAAAAAGACAGTGATAAGAAGACGATACAGACCGGGCTCATTAAAATGTATGTGGCATCTTACTCTTTAGTGAAAGCCTTTTCTTGTCTTTGTATGTGTGTGAACCCAAAAAGAAGCAAATCAATGTAGGAGAATCTGATTGATATTCACTTCAGAGGGTGGAAGTGGGAGAGCCTGGGCTCACCACGGCACTCTGTGGGCTTTTGTTCCTGGCAGGTTGGACAGGCCTTCACTGTGAGGATGACATTAATGAGTGCCTTCCACAGCCCTGCAACCAGGGGATATGCATTCAGAATGATCCAGGCTATGGCTACACCTGTTTCTGTCGTCCTGGATTTGTGGTGAGCCTCCCCACCTTATTCCCCATCACCATATTTTTTTAATTTTTTTTTTATTAACCTTTACCCTCTTGCACGCTCAACTCTTGAGTCATGTCTTGGTACTAATTTACTGTAAAACTGTGTGATTGCCTTTTTCTTTATTGTTTATAGTCTGATCATCATTTATTTATTCCCATTTTAAAGCTGGTAATGCTTTTCTCGTACACATATTTGTTACTACTACTACCACTTTATATAAACAATCCAATAGGAAAAAGTATTATATGCTTTAGATTTTAACATTGCTTATGAAAATGAAAATAATCTGGCTCTGAATTGTCAGTAATTAGATATTATCTTGCATTAAATGGTTTTTAAGACTAAAAAAGCCTTGTTTTTGTTACATAATGTGATGTTCCCTACTTAATGCAAACTTTATTATTCAAGCCCTAAACATTATGTCCCATTTAGCTTCTCATCGCAGAATTACACCACACATCTAAAGGTTGTTTATTTTACATACACAGGGGAGGAACTGTGAGCACAACTATGACGACTGCCTGTTGAATCCATGTCCAGAAGCGTTTTCCTGTGTAGATGGCATCAACAAGGTCAGCTGCCTGCCTCCTGTTACGGATGCTGTTCCCTTGGCGACTGTAGTCAAGAACATCACTCGCGGCTCCACACCCAGAGTGCCGACGCCAACACTCAGCCCGGCACCAACAGCTGAGCAATCCACAGGTACAGACCACACTGTGCAGGCATGTAAGTACATGCAGTTGAGTATTTCCATTTTATGCTGTTTTATACTTTTACTCCAGCACATTTCAGAGGGAAATATTGTCCTTTTTACTCCACAAGACTAGTTACTTTTCAGATTAAGATTTTATATAAAAACATATAGGGCCCTATTTAAACAATCTACATCGCATGGTCTAAAGTGCATGGTACAAGTGCATTTAGGGGGTGTCTAACTCCACTTTTGCTGGTTAAACGGCATTATCTGGGTGCCTATCTAGCATAATCTGGGTGCAAAGTAAGACACAAGGTGCAAAAGGGTTGTATTTAGTCTCTTAATTAATCACAGGTGTGTTTTGGGCATAACATGAATGAAATCAATCAGTCTCATCTCCCATTCCCTCTTAAAGCCAGGTGCGCCTGCGCATTGCTGTTTAAATGCCTGATTCGGCGAGATGGAGAAGCAAGCAGTTTTCTGCTGAGGAAACGGGACGTAGATGGTCCGCTCGCGGACTTTCACTTGGTGCATGAGCAGACCATGTACGTCCCTGTGTGTAACAAGCAGAGTGTGCGCGCGTTGTGAACCCTGTGTAGGCACATCTTACTATCTGAATACTGCGCCCTTTAAATAGCAGGAAAATACTGCGCCATTGACTTTAGACCAGGTTTTTTTTGGTCATTGGCGCAATCGCTTTCTGCTGCCTGAAGATAGCAATGCACCAACGATGCGCCTGACCACACCTCATTTTAAGGCCAACATGCCCATGGGCACACAGATGGGAGCAGGTACATTTGCTACTTACACAGTGTGGGCACTGGGCGTGAAAATGAACTGTGTCAAATGTGTCAAATGACAAACTGGCAATGGCAGGTGCGCTGCGCGCTATGCGCTATGCGCTATGCGCTATGCGCTATGCGCTATGCGCTATGCGCTATGCGCTATGCGCCACTTTGTGCCGGGTGTAAGATAGGGCCCATAATAAGCTTATATAATACAATACATTGCTAAAGATCCAGTGGTCCACAACTTTTTTGGCTTGTGACTCTTAGTAGTGAAATAATTGTCCATCAAAATGATTCCCGTTCCAGGAGCCTCGAGTCTGTGTTTTACAATATAGAAATACAGTTCATGGTTCTATAAAGTTCCTCTTCACAAAAGGGCAGTGTCTACATGGAGCCCCTGGTCACATTTTTGATGTCTATGAGTTGTTAGCAGTTCCACCAAAGAGACATTTCCCCTCACATGGTTTCATCTACTGCTCAAGGCCCAGAGAGGCACAATTATCCAATATTTCACAAAAAAAGCCAAATATTAGAGAAAAGTCTGAAAAATAAATACATATTTACTGCAGCGGAACTTTTTCTTTTTCATCTGTCCTAACCCACTCATCATCTCAAGACTCCTCGGAGTTCTATTGTGACCCTTTCGAGGGGGCCTGACCCCTTTGGTTGGGAACCAGTGGACTAAACTAACTAACTGTATCTGAAGCATGTCAACTAGCTCCACCTCCACCAACTTCAACAGTAAAATGATGCTTACACATTCTTACATCAGTAATAACAATCTAATGATATAATATATAATAATACAACACTCATAGGGGTAATTCTTCTGTGGATACAGCAGTTTTATTTTTGATTTATATTACTGTATATTTGATTAGATCAAATATAAATATTTCTATATTTATATTTGATACTACTGCATATTTTGCGGACGGTACTTCTTTTACTTAAGTATGATTTTGAATGCAGGGTTTTTACTTGTAATGGAGTATTTTTACATTGTTGTATTGCTACTTTTACTTAAACCAGCTCTATGGAGCTTTTAAGTGATTATGAAACAGTCTCAGTTTAATACTGATGCCTCTATATGACCTACATAAGCAAACGAGACCAACAGCGAGAAGTCTGGCTTTTTATATTAGTTTCTAGTAGTTATTCTTAATGCCTGCCACCGGGTCGGATTTTTCACCGACATCAGACTGAAACGGCGCTGGGGGTTGCTCTGGCTGAATTCGATGTTGCTTCAGCCGCTGACTGAAGGTCCATCAACGGGGCTGCCACCCGCTCTCCTCCCAGGGAAGTAGCCTCCTTGCAGCGGGGGAGTGAAGCAGAGGGAACATGTAACCAAACGTTAGGGGAAACACTACCGCCTTTGTCCACAGGGACCGCCAAAATCAACACAAAATGAAAAGCTGAGCTGCTTTAAGTAAAGGATCTGAGTACTTTATATGCTGCAGTATTGTTATGCTCTCTTTTAAGCCGATTCAAATGTAGTTTAGTTTAGTTCCTGATTGTTAAAGATGTGTAAAACTTCAAAGGCTGCATACAATTAAGAAATTTCAATTTTGCATCAGCTCAAATTAGTTTCTCATTTTTTAACTTGTCTGTGTGTTCAGGATGGTTCGCCATCCTTTAATGTTAACTTTTTTGTATGAAGAGGAACTTTATAGAACTATGAACTGTATTTCTATACGGTAAAACACAGACTCGAGGCTCCTGGAACGGGAATCATTTTGATGGACAATTATTTCACTACTAAGAGTAACACCTGTTACCTTAATGATAGATCAGCTTAACTGTGGCAGTGTATCATCTTAAATTAACGTTTCTCAATCAAGTCATAGATCCCATTACTATG
>NTHP01000038.1:1404968-1417271 GCA_003416845.1 Oplegnathus fasciatus
TTTTTTTTTAGAGAAGGGCTGTAACTAATACCAGGGGAAGATATGTAATTGGCAGGAGTCACCAGCCTGAGAATTTAGATTTTATTACAAATGGGCAAATGGGCTTACATTTTAAAGAACTAAAACAAACGTCAGAATGTGCCTATTAAAATGCATTAGTGATCACTGACCATGTTTTATTGGCTGTTCTAAAGTCTTCATTTGCAGTTTTTCATTACAAAAAGATTAACAAGCAAGAGCGGAGCACAAAATCAATGTTTAAATGATTTAAAGTGAGGCTGTGGCCCCTTTAGTTATATTGTTCCTAAGCCTATGTGCAATCTTGCTGCCAGCCCTCTCCATTATATTCTGACATGAGAAAGATTGTGGTTTCGTTTTGAGACACAAAAGTTTATTATGTATGAGCTGGAAGCTGAAACAAAATGGCTAATGTTCAATTCTTATCAAATCACTTTACTTTGCATTTAAGGGTAAGAGAGTAAGAGAGTATAGAGACTTTATTTAACGGTGCAAAGAGGCCATTTCATCATTTTTTAGCAGAGTTCTGTGTGGGCAAAGATAATGTTTTTTGTGAGACTGATATAAAAGACTGAGATTGTGAGACTGAGAAAGAAATGAATTAAGGATTTCTGAAGATGAAATTTTAAGGCAGATAAAAGGTAAGGCACTGAAGGTAATTATGAACATACTGTGCCAAAGGTGAGCAAATTATTTCCTGTCAAAACAAAGCTGAGTTGGGAAGGTTGCCTCGTGTTTCTTGGCTGCACTGCCCTAAATATGCAAGTGCATCTAGAAAGGCCTATCAGGTTTAAGGGGCTACAAGGCTCCACCCCTGTATTTTTTCTGCAAGAAAAATACAACAGCAGTAGGAATCAATCATAATGTTCTGTACCAACCCCTTGGAGACATTGCAAGAAAGAGAGCTGTCATAACTAGAGGGTTGGGAGTGTGGAAAAATGGTTCCTGGTGTCACAAAGCAAATTCTTTGTAATTGTCTGATGGCCAAGTCCGTCCATCTTTGTCTGATTTGACCCAGAGCTAGAGCACCATGGCCATCCTCAACGTCACCGCCTAACTCATTATAGACTTTTAATATATCTTCCCGTCAAAGACGCTTTTCAATATGTTAAATAGAAACCCAGTGGGGCTGACTTCTCAAGGACAGTGAGCACAGTGCCCTCTGGCTGCTGGCCAGGCCGCTCTGGCAGACTGCTTCTAAATTAACCGCTTCTCCACGCTGGCTCTAGAGGAAGGACTTATGCAGCTCGGAGTTAGTGCCCCGAGTGTTTAGCCGGCATATGCATCAGCCTGCAAAGTACAGGCTTAACAAATCAGACTAGATTGCTTCATGGACCTCCTAACTTCCACTGGGGGAACAAGGGGTATCAGGAGACACTGGAGAGGAGACTGTGCATCTGTGGCCTGAGTACCCTCAAGCTGCAGATGGTTAGTCCAGAATCTGCACTTAGGTAATTATCTGCTCTCCCCTGTTGTTTCAAAGTGGAGAATTGGTTTTTGAAATCTATGAATGGCTGTGGGGTGGGTCCAAAATAGTTGTGTGAAGGGGTGTAAGATACCTAGAGAAAACAAAACGGTGTTCAGCAGTAGCACCTCAGAAAAGGATTCTGATTAATGAACGTATCAGCAGAGTAAACAAAACAATTACACGCATTTACCGCAGTTTTTAAATCTCATCTTCTGGTGTTTCACTCTACTTCTTAGGCGACTATTAACACTTCTGAACTTCATAACAAGTTTTTATTTGTCACTACAACAGGATTTTTTAAAGTTAAAAACTAACAATGACTCGACATTGCCGGCCTCTGTTGCAGCAGTTCATCTAAAAGCATTTGTCCCATTCTCAGAGTTTGAACATGCTTTTTTTTTTTTAACCCGTAGAAAAGTTTTCTCTTATTGTCAAATAAGACAATTTTTTTTCAAATTTGTTGTGTCAAACAAGTCATAATGTTGTCCAAAACTTCATTGATAAATTCTTTTCTTATCAAGGCCACACGAGTTCTTTCCTTTTTAACTTTGGACATTTTTGTGATTTTTCTTTTGTGAAATTGTCAGAAGTTTCCAAAAAGAGAGAACAGAGACACGTGTGCTTATGTGAAAATAACTGAAAGACTCCTTTGGTACAACACACTTCTTCTCTTAGTATCAAATGACACGACGTGTTGAAAACATTTGATTTAGAGCAACAACTAGTGTACCTGTGTTTGTTGTACATTTGACGTGTTCATGCTCTTTTATAGACAACACCTGACCCCCTGTGAAGCAGAGCTAACTCTTTCCGGTCATGAGAAAATCAAAAGCACAGCAAGTAATTACTGGTTGGGACACATGATGCAAAGGTTAAACCACGTCTTCACAGGTGGTCTGCCACAACAATATCTACCCAATCAGGTAAGATGAATAAGTGCTGTGTGTTTTCTCAACTGCCTGCTGAAAAACATACATGTTTAAAGTTACATGAATGTTTCATAATATATTGTAATAAAAAACTGTAAAAGATGGGAAACCATATAAAAAAAGATTGTTGTTGTTTTTTTCCCCTCAGAGAGCCAAACCTTTCCACAACTATACTGGCTGCATTGAAATAATTGAAATTAATAAACTAAGGAGCTTTTACACATCTGATGCCATCGCCAGCAGCAACATAGACCGATGCAGGTAAAGTCTCTGGATTCTAAAAAAAATCAGTGGTTTCATCATCACCACGTTAACACACTTATGTTTTAATATTTTGATAGGTAGATCACTTAGTATAAAACAAGCATCGGAGTCACATTTTGCTTTATCTGATGCAGTGGGTGAAAATGTGACCACTTATTGTGATAAATAACACTTGAGTTGACCTCTCTTCCTGGGATTGCAGTCAAAAATCTGTCTATTTGGTAAATGACTGCACTTTACTGTTACGTCTCATTTAATGGGTAAAAGTAGCTGCACAAGAATCTAGTTCATATCCTCAGCCTTAAAAGCAAATGATTATAATGTTAAATTCGATTTATGCCCACTTAAACTCCGCAAACTTTTGTCCAATTTTACAGATATACTGTGTATGCCGTAGAAGCCTCCACAACAACTTCCTCAAGTGTGACAACTCAATCAACCACCTCTGACACGGTGAACACAACAACAATGGCAGCTCCCACACAAACACCAAAACCTCCTCTGCATGAACCTCAAGTTTGCCGAGACGGTCTTTGCCTCAACGGAGGAACATGTCATCAGCTCCAGCTGCCTGGTGGAGCTCTGCTTTCCTGTCACTGCCCGCTTCATTTTACTGGAACTTTTTGTGAGAAAGGTAGGCTTGGAAATGTTTTGTTTTTAGCTGACACTGTTTCCCAGTTTTTATACATGAATTATATAGAACACACACACACACACACACACACAAGGAGTAAAAAGCTTAAAAACCTACTGTACTGTGACCTCCACAGTGGTATCATCAAGAGCCAGCCAACAAATTATGTTGGTTAATATATGCTGAGCCTCTTTGGCTAATAGGTTTCACTATGAGGGAGAATAGAGTCAGCTGCAATAGGAATTTTGAGTGATGTGAATTATTCAGGATATGATTAATGAAATGAAAGATCCATATAAGCAGCTTGCGTGTCCATGTTCACCTCCAACGCTCACTGAGAATGGGAGTACGACCTTGCAGCAGTTGCTCAACATTCAGCTAAAGCCCTCGCCCCTGTCCCCACCAAAAATATTTATTTTGTACCAACCACTCCAGCACTAATATTAAGGAGTCGGCAGCACTAGACACACATACTAAGGAGTTTTTCCTTTGCAGGTGTCTTCTCAGGGCTCTTATGATGTAGCTTCTGACGCCCCTCTCTACCTCTCTTGCCGTGCATGATATGCTCTGACAGTGTAGGAAACAGCATCCTGTATTTTGCTGTTGTAGTCGTTCTCTGTCAGTGACAACAGCAGTAACACTAGAGTTGTGAATTAATTGCTTGTGTGCTTGATAAGCCAAGCTGCTCACAAGTGAGAGATATTTGAGATGCCGTGTTATGATGTTCACTCCCCTGCACTAGCTTCAGTGTATGATAATCCTCCAACATGGATTAAAAAGGCACTGCTGATATAGATTAAATATGTTGGTTACATGCTGATTACAGTTGCTATGTAGGAGGATTTAAACGGGCATTTTCTGAATGTTACACACAGCCCCTTTAAATGCAGGTAATCAGGACTGTAATGCAAATGATCTCAAATTGACCGTTTGCTAAACCCCTCCCCCAAGCCGTGATTGTCCAATCATACCTGTAGCGAGAGCGATACTTGGCATTTAAGTGTGTTTGAGTTTGGAGGGCAGTGTCTTTTTTTATGCCTTTCCAAAACCAGAATCTAACTTCTACCTACTGTACAGTAGAAACAAATTGTTTCTTTCAAGGCCAAGGAGCATATCATTCCTGACTAGTTTGTGGGGTTGCAGGTTATGATGTTGAAAAACATAAAAAGCCCTGTTCACAACAAGCACATCCACTGTGTAGTACTTCCCCACAGCGTAGAAGCTGATACTGGAAGCTACCAGAGGTAACGTCAGCGGATCAATCCTGCTCCTTATTGAATTAAGGGAAGTTTGTACTTTAGTACCTCAGCCAAAGTTTCCCAGAATAGCGTTACGTTTGCCAAACACAACACTTAGTCCTCATCCTGAAGGCCTTTTCTCTTGTAAAAGTCAATCAAATTGTTTGAATACGAACAAATGTGCAAGCAAAGCAGCTAAACAGGGTTAAGTTACAATGAAATAACAGTCTGATCTTACATTTCTCTTCATCATACAGGAACGAATTAGCTCCACACTACAATAAGATGCTGGTCCTAGCCATGAAGTGCAGAATTAAGACTGTTTTCATTAGTTTATAATCACCTGAAACTAAGAATTGTTGTGTTTTTGATAGCTTAGAATGAGCCCTTCATATCTAAATAGGGAGTGGGTCCTCTTCCACGGAGCTGGCCCTATTGCACCACCATGTTTCTACAGTAACCCAGAACAGACAAACCAAACACTGGCTCTAGAGAGGGCCTTTCACGTTTTTTACGTTGAAGTGGCAGCCACCATAGGTTCTCCTACACGCTTGGAAAGGGAGGGGTGAGGGGAGGGGTATTCAGACGGTTATGTATAAAACACATCTCATTTTCACATTTCTCTGCAACTCATAGAGCGTTGCACTAACAATGCTTTCAGTCATGTGTTTTAAATGAGGAGCTTTGGATAACAGTAGCGACCAAATGTCATATGTGCTGTACATTTTAAGCCTGGGGAATATAATAAGTGATGGAAATGCTTACTAATATTACAAAGAATTCCAATAAAGAAAACTGGATTGATCTTCACCTCCACAACCTCTGAACATGATTTAGGCCAATTGCATAATCTTGTATTTACAGAATACTTTGGAATCTGACAGAATGCCGCTCAAAGCTAATGTTAACAGTCATTAACGTGTCTTGAGCAGCCAGTGTGCACCTGACACCTTCATTTGACACCTCTGCCATGTGTTCTAAAAATGCTAATTTACAGGTGTTTAAGTAATCTACTGAAATGTTATTTGTCTCTCCAGGCACTGTAACAAAAATGATGCTATTTTTAAGACTTCACTCTCATTTGTTTTTCCCGTGGGAGACAGCCATGTCGAGGAAAGCGGTGCCCCCCCTCTGCTTACATGACAGAGATGCTGCTTCGCTAAGCCAATTATTAAAGAGGCTTTGGCCAACTTCTAAACAGCCAGTAGAGAATAAGGAATATGACTCATTCATTGATTCATTCACTCATTTATTCATTCATTTATTTCTCACCATTGTATCTTTCAGGTTCAGAGAAGGGTAATTGCTAGTGTGCCTCAAAATATCATCACATGTGACAGCAGCACATTACCCAATTGCATGGACATATTGCCTGTGTGACAGTGTGTGAGCTTAAGGCTAACCTTACTAATTGGAAATTAACCCTGATAACCCAAAGATGCATTATGATCTATGATGAACTATGTGATGCATAATAACACAATATCCAGGGCCAGACCTAGCACATTCAGTGCCCTAGGCTTCCCTTTTGCTGCATGTCCTGCCCCTCTCTCTCTCTCTCTCTCTCCACATTTCATGTCTGTCTCTTCACTCTCACTTTGTCCAATAAAGGTGAGAATAATATCTTTTAAAAAAATAGATATCAGCAGAAATATCAGCTCCAGCATGTTTTTTTTTATGTCCAAATTAAAAAAATAATATGAATAATAATTATTTTTGTCTGCCCCCCCCACAATATACAGTAAATTCCCACCACCATACCTGTGAAATGAATCACTTTATGCTTGATTTGATAATACATTCCCACAATTTTATTTTTCCTTTTTTTCCTAATCAATCATTTTTTAAAAAGTAGTGGGATTTACCCTCAGCCTTTTCCTTCCACGACCATAAAGTAAGTTCCTGCTTATGCCTTAACTTATCGCGCCCATAAACTTTTCCTTTAAATACCAGCAGTGGCCTTTTAGAGTCATTTCTGCTGAGTTTGAGGAATTGCTCCTCCTCAAAAAGCAGTTCAGTCTCTCAGGTTTAACAGAGTGCAATCTCATATAAGAACTCACCCAGCGATGTGCTTTGCAACACCATTCTGATGGCCCGCAGACGTGAGTCCGGAGGCTGTTTACATGCTGACGATGTCTGCGAATGTGTATTGCCACGGCAACTTTGCTGGGTGACAACCTTGTCCTCACATCTTGTTGAATTAAGAATAGACACAAGAGAAGAATAAAGCAAGTCACCCCTGCTCTCGGTTAATTATAGATATGTCACCCGGTGACTAATGGTGTGGGCTTGTTTTTGTCCTAGATGAAATGCTGACATGTCATACAGTAGGTATCTAAGAGGACGTCTTTGCAGCCTCTTATATTATTGTTCAAGAATGTCTAATCTGCTACTGGTGCAATTAATGTTATTAATATATGTTTTAAAATGTAGCTCAATAGCTGATCATTTTACTTGATATATAATGGAGAACAAAGGGGGGGGNGTCAAGTCAATTTTATTTGTATGGCCCAAAATCACAAATTTGTCTTAAAGGCTTTACACTCTCATCCTCTATCCTGGACCAGATTAGGAAAACCTCCCACATACCTCCCACTGATATACAAGTGTCACAGTATTTTGAATGCCAGTATTATAAAAGTGCATATTATATTTATTTGTTGGTTTGTTAACATGGACAATACAGATGAACATTGTTAGGAAGAGTCAATGTAACAGATGTAACGTGTGAAAGGTGTATAGCTGTAGCGAATTAGTAGCCCCCACCACTGGTTAGGGTCTTACATACAGGTTAAAATAATGAATCAATAAGACAGTCTCAGGATAAAAGCAATGGATCAAATAAAATAGACTATGTACATGCAAATATGCATGTGTCTGTGTGTCTGTGTGTACATGAATAGCTCTATAGGGGTGAGAGTATGTGAATGTAAGTATACTGTATATGTGTAGGTCTACATGCAGTGATTAAATGTAACTAAGAATTTTTACTCAAGTTCTGTACGTAAGTAAAATTTTGAGGTACTTGTACTTTACTTCAGAACTTCCATTTTATGCTACTTTATACTTCTACTCCATCACATCTTAGAGGCAAATATTTTTCTCCCCCACATTATATATCAGCTATAGTTACTTTGCAGATTAAGGTTTTTCCTACGAAACATATGATTATTATCATGATCAGCTACAACATTTAACACTGCTTAATGCATCAGAAATAATACAATATTTATATTTAATGATAATTAGATTACATTTTGCGTAGTACTTTTACTTTTGATACCTAATTTGTAACTTAAACCTGCAATAACTGATTTTTTGGAGGGGGGCAGCAGCAACAAGTGAAAACAACACTGACATATCGTCACCTTTTAAGTTGATATGGTGAACTTGTTAGCAAGAATTTGCTTATTTACACACACATCCAGCAGTTAGGAAGCAACGTTATCATTCATTTGGAGTCATGTTTCTGGCCTCCTGGCGAGTGTTAGTCCAATAATCACTCTCTTTTAGCTCTGTTTTTGGTCTCTACCAACAAGCAGTATCTGGCTTTTTAGGTGCTAAATGCTCCACTGTGTTCACCAGCTAGTTGGTAACTGTCTCTGTCTGCTGTTTGGTGATGAACAGGTAGTGTACAGTGGGTTTTTCGGGCTTTTTCGCTGAAACCAGCTGCCTGCTGCGGCCGAAAACAACGCTATGAGATGGTGAGCGTGAACCAACAGTAGGAGTTGCAGGTCGAACAGTCAAACAATGATCTGAAACTTGCTATAAAGCTCAGTAAAGGTGCTTTGAGGTGATACACATTGTCACACTGTTTTCACATAAAATATTGGTTATTGCCGCGTTAAGTAAAAATTAGAATGCATGAGTCTTACAGTACTTGTAACAGAGTATTTTTACATTGTGGTATTCCTCCTCCACCACTTCATACATACAGTTATACCAGTGGATTCTGTATTCACAAGTCAGTGCTGGATTAAGACAACAACAGAGAACATTTTTGTGCCCAGTAAAGCTTCAAACTCCCCTTTGTAGCTAAAATGTCAGGTGTCATACTGTCAAATGTATAACTGGGACAGATTTACATGCCTTTCTCAGTATAACTCACAAGGCCTGCACACATCTGATATCTCACCATATCAGATAAATCACTACAGTTTTCTTTTTAGCACATGAAGATTGTCAATCCAAAGCAGCTTTCAGACTTACTTCTCAGTCAGATTTAGAAGGTATTTCATGTGCACATAAGAAGCTTGACGTGTGTGAGCACTGAGTCTTGCTCTCTTATGTTTGGACCCTGGGGCTGCGTCTCTGGTAGGGTGTGCCGTAATCCAGGCCAGTGCCTGGTGGTTGAGTGAGTATTTGATATCAAGTAGCCAACCATAAGACAGGTTTTGTCAAGATAAAGCCAGTTCATCTGGGCATGTCAGAGTTTTAAGCTATGATAAATTGTCTCTTCAAAGAAGACACAGTAGGTCATAGACCTTGCCAAAGACATTCTGTCAAGTACGTAAGCATTCAATTGAAAGCTAAGTGATCACAAAAATTAGTTACGGAGTAAATGGCTGCAAGGTAAGGCAGTAGGCAAAAAAAGACGAAACCAGTGAGGCAGGAAATTATTCAGACTTGGTCTGTATTGATCATGACCTCCTTCTACGGCTCATTACCTTATGTCCTTACTTCTAGCGTATTTGAAGCTGTGATGTAGAATATTGGCCAAAGAGGAATAATAAAATGAAAGTTGAGAGCACAGTTTTGTCCCATTTATGTCTTTTCCACAACTTTTACCAAACCACAATATCAACCCAAATGAGACTCTCATTTTAAGTGCCATTTTGTTTTGGTGTAAACTATTTCAAAACCTGGCAACTACCAAATTAAATTATCTTTTTGATATTTTGCCTTTACCTTTCCAGTTGAATCTAACCCCGATAATAACCCATATTCTTTTTGACAATATTCAACTGCAAAATGACAACAGGAGGTACTTAATTGACTGTGATTAAATTTAATGTGTGTAATTTTTACAAATTCTTTTTTTATAAAAGATAAGTTGGTCCCCTTTGCAGGTAAGATTTTCGTAGATCAGGACCAGAAAGAATCTTTCCCGTAAATGTAGTGAGGAGAAATAACAAATATTTTTTTCAAAAAGCAGACAAAAAAGACTTTTTTAGGGTGTTGAGCCTTTGTGCTTTTGTGTTTGACATTAATGGGACCTGATGAGGGGTTGTCGACTTCCTGCTTTGCCAACACACTGGCTAGGTGCTGCCAGCTCTCTTTGTGGGCATCTAGTGTGTGTTTGCTGTAATTGCTGGTGCCTTTAAAAATGAGCCAGCTCAATCTGCCTTACTCAGAAATTGCCAACAGACATTACAGGATTGATTCATCATTTTCATCCCAAGGAAACAGCTCCCTCCACAACAAAAGAAACAGTTTTTATTTTCTCTTTGTAATTTAAAGTATTGGCTTTCATGTCTGCTCCACATAATTCTCTGCGCAACTCGGAGGAGTCACCCACTGTGGTTGGTCGGGGAAAGAGCAGGAGTCGGAAAGTGGCAGAGCACACAGGCGGAGATAATGGGATTATGACCATTTGAAAAATGGGTATGACCAGAAACTCTTATCGGGCGTTGGTCTGGTTAACTGATCATTAAACCGGACCAAGTCCTCGTCTTACTGGCCCCCAGGCCACTGAGCAGTCTTTATTGTCAAACCCTGCAATTCACCTTGCTGATATTTTCACTTACTATATAACTCGGCTCCTTTTCATAGCCTCGTTAGGGCCATTCTCAGGATAGGCTGTTGACATGAATGACTGATACCCAGGAATTGCGTTATCTCTGCTACCATGAATGAACCCACTGCGCCACTGTCCACCAGTAGTGTCTGACTCACAGATAAAGTCAACAGTAAATTGCAAAATAAGAGCAGCAGCCACCTAGTCCTCACTATCCAATAGTAGGTTACAATACATGGGATAAGAATAGGTTATGTTAATCTTGAAGCAACGCAATATAATGGTGTGCAAATCTGAGAAAAAACACTGATTGTTGTACATTTCATATTGGAATATGCGTTAACCGGATTTCACGTAATCAGAGTATATGGACCTTTACACTGAGTTATTTTAACATCCAACACCACATTACTTGAGTAAGTTCTTCCTGCATGTAAACTTTGACACTGATTGCACCTCCGTTCATTAGTTACCATTGCCACTGTTAAGCCAATCATGGAAACTTCCAACTTTAACACCACTACTTACTATATGTTACGTCTTTATCAAATTTCTCCGTACTCCTCATATTGCTTTTCTTTTACGTTCTAGTCCGTTAAATGTTGTCAGTCATTCACTGGTCTGCTTTAAAAATCCATTTGATCCAACATCAAAGCACAGAAAAAAATTGAACACAAGAGTCATGAGAGGATATTCATATTTCTCTTACAATAAAAAAAAAACTAGTTTTTGGAACCTTACACATGCTGTGTTTTATGAGCTCTCAGCTGAGAATAAACTGCAGTTTTCCTTGAGAGATGGACTCTGAAGGTAGAATCCCCCGAGCTGAGGCCGGGGTGGCCTATTTTGAATCGACTGTCATGCGCCTGAACAGCAAGCTATCCACCAGGTGTACAGTGTCCTTTGTGTAAAAGCCAACAGATCATCACTGGCTTGTGGAGTTGATGACCTGAGCGGGTACCTCCTCCACCTCTCCTTAAAGTCATACCCCTTTTTCATCCAGTGGGAAATAACAGACTAGCACGTAGCCCTGACAAGACCCTGCTGACTCTGCTTGCCGGCAAGCTATCAGTGCTGCGAAGGCACACACCAGCCAATTTTTGCTGTTCTGTTGGCTATCAAAAGCACTGTAGGACATTGCTTTTACAAGATCGGTCATTCCTCATTTAGATATAAGTGGAATTGTGTTATATTTTCAAGTGCAAATGTGTAAAAATGTTTTTCTCTAAGGAATATTAGGATTCTACTCACTTCATTTAAATGCATTTAATCAATTTGTATTTAATTTTTGTCTCTAGATACCACAGTATATATCCCCTCATTCGACGGCACATCTTATTTGGAGCTGCAGCCTCTTGCATCCCTTCTCCAACCTTCTGGTGCCAGTAATAATCTACCTGCTACTGTCAAGGACACCACAGTTATTCTCTATTTGACAGTGAAAACAAGATCGACACAGGGCACCGTCCTCTACAGTGAGTACAGTCTCTTTATTGCAGTCATTTAAAAGCACCGCACCACACGACGCTGTGAAAGCAAGTACAGATAAAGGTTGGAAGATACGCACATCCGTATTTATATGCCCATTATGTTGAATACCTTTTCATATGCCTTTTTCCTTACGTATGTCCTTGTGAGTGCACAGGGGTTGATTTCTTATAGCCTACAATGCAAGCTGTCATCTCCAAGTGCAACAAATGATGTCTTTGTTGGCTAATATGTTGCTGGTGTGCGGTGTATAAGGGATAAATGTGCATTTTGATCAGGATTCTGGTCAGCATCTGCCATACTACAGATATATAGTATATTTTTTAAAGTTTACAAGTCCTAAGTAGACTAGACTTGACTAATCTAAATCCTCTCTGGAGTTCATAAATGTACAGCTCTTCTAAAGCTCACTAATTAACATCTTATGTCTCATTTGTTCAATCCGCACAAAAAACAAAGTGACAAGAGTACACATTGTGGGGGTTATGTGCCCCCCATGTATTCTGTGGCTGGGCGCAATGACTTCC
>NTHP01000038.1:1417278-1444546 GCA_003416845.1 Oplegnathus fasciatus
GTATCAATATTCTCATCCAACTCTTGGCAAGAAAATGAATAAACATATTTCCCAAAATGTCAAACTGTTATATATAATATTTGATATTATCTGTTGATAAATGCCTTCAGAATGTCCCTTCAACAAACTGTGGGTGAAACAGATCCTATTGTGCCAAGATATTTTCAGTGCAGCCACAGTAGAATGTACTCGCAGAAAACAAATGTGAGAATTATTTCTGTTGTGACATAAGCCCCTCAAAAGGGAAGGGCTAGACTACACTGTACAGTGCTGTCTAGACATTTTATGAATAAGAGACATTTTCTTGAAAAACCTGCCCTTTTGATACCATCGTGCTTGTAATCACTATTGTCATTGCTCTCCACCACCTAATAATGCAGAAATGATGCGTCAGTCTGTGCTGTGTTAATCAGCCTCTGATTATATTGAGGCGTTGAGAATATGATACCATTTCTGAGTGCTAGCAAGCAGGATGCTTGACAACACTTACGCCGCCAAAGAAAATGCAGGAGAAAAACAAGAAACCACCGAATTAAATGTGAATTGATCCAAGCTCAATCACATATTCACAATGCGGAGCACGATTACACAAGAGATGAGTAAAAGGGGGGATTAAAGCAACAAGCCTGTGGTGTTTCAATATCATTTTTATAAAACACATGTACTTATCAATCCCAAATATAAATATTGAAAATCACTGGACTGATAAAAAGAAGTCACCTGGGGACACCAGCACCATGAGTCATCTATTGTTGCAGGGAATCGTGGGACACGAAGATGGATCCTGTGTTTTCAAGGCTGCAGGAGAAAAGCAGTTTATTTAGCTAAGGACATTCATAACAAGCTTTTTTAAAGGCTTTCAAGCACAACCAAAGTCTTCTAATGTATAAGGCAATGTGTCATGGGACTAGGAAAGAGCAGGAGAGAAGGGAAGTACATGGTGCTCTGGTGAAGGACGACAGATAGCCTTGCTTTTTGTGGACAGCTGTGAGCCGTCTGTTTTGTTGTTTTGCTGCCGATGATCTGAGCCGCAACCTGAAAACGAACAAAGGAATCCTCATAAGAAGGTGAGAGCTGGTCGGTCACGTGGGGAGCAAGGACTGGGCTGACCCTTGACGTCAGCTGTGAGCTCTACATTGTACATCTACGTTCTGCTAGCTCTTTTGTTCCCACACCTGCACACACACACACACTCTTTCTTTTGTTACCGATTTGGACAGGTAGGCCTGACAGCCACTGAGTAGACCCTCATAACAATAGAGCATTGTTTTGGGAGGAGAGGAGTCGGTAGAGTCGGTAATGTTTTTTTAGGGCTTGAGAAAGCTGAGCCATGAGAACTTTGTTCCATTTATCCAGCTTTGTGTGTATTATACTGTCTGTTCAAGGTATGTATGCATATAACAAGTACCAGCCTGCTTAGTGGTGAAGCCACTGCACGGATGCCTTGAGCTGTGAGTCCTCTAATGACTCCAAAAAACATCCGACTCTGTGTCTCAGTGGACCGCAATTGCAGCTCCTCGCTTGAAAAACTGCAGCCACCTTGATCTTGTGAGGCTATCGTTGTCCCCATGTGACACCACAGCAAGTCAGGTGCAGGTCCAACAGAACTGTTACCAGCAAGCATTGTGTGGTGATCGCGGGTGATTTATTCCGCACCAACCGGGCACAGACATCACAACATTCATCTTGCTGGTGTAACCTAGATCAACCCCTTATCTGTGACATCGTCTACAGGTTCATGGCCTCTCATTCACATTTACAGACCATTTCAAACATTGCAGTGCACCACAGAGTTGACCTGCGCTTCCTCTCCTTTGATCAAAATTGTGGTTTTCTGGCTTCAATAACTGACGTAAGTTTGGTGGTGAGCAGTAAGCTTAAAAGCACTCTATGGAGTTTTTAACTGGTTATGGAACAGTCTCAATATGCCTCTATATGACCTACATAAGCAAACGAGACCAACAGCAAGAAGATGGGCTATTTCTATTAGTGTCTAATAGTTATTCTGCCGTCCGCTCTCCTCCTGGCGAGGTAGTCTCCTTGCGGCGGGGGGTGAAGTGGAGGGAACGTGTAACTTAATGTTAGGCGAAACACTCCCCCCCTTTGTAAACAGGGACCGCCAAAATCAATACAAAATGAAAAGTTCCACTGAGCTGCTTTAAATCCAAGGCTAAAAGGTCCCCTGAAAACCCCCAAAAATGTGATGTTAGTGACACTGTGTGCAATTTCAAGCAAGTCATTTTTAATGCATTGAATAGAATATTTTCTCTAACAATTGATGCTAATGCCACACAGTAGATCTGGGAAGAAATGACCAAGAACTATTCTTTTTGTTCAGTTCAGTTTCAGGATACCTTTAACAGTGTTAGCCAAAGTGTTCAAAGATAGTTCAAAGTTTTGGGTAGTTTTACCATAAAACAGTCTTGAATTCCTCAGAGTAATAATAGCCTGACTATTCTCTCTCTCAGCTGACATTTGCCTCCCATGATGGCTGCTGAGTACCTCATTGTTCCCCCAAAGACTTAAATCTTTGTATTTAAGGAGCTATTAATTAGCCAGCTCTCAGAACCTAATAGGACTCTAAATTAGTGCTTTATATAAGGTTGGTGCACTTGAAATGTCCGCTAGCCAAGCCTTAAATACACATAGACAATGGTAGTATCAATTCTAAGACAAATATATAGTATCCTGTCTAACACAGGTGCCTAATTAGATTGATCAAAAATCTAAGTGCTTCCAATTAGATGTGGGAGTTTTTCAATAGATTAAAGAATATTTCTCCGTTCAAACAGGCCGATTATATGCGTGTGTGTGTTTGCACTAGCCTATTAATAATTTGTTGTTGAATTCAGCGGTTTGAATTTTCTGAAAGTTTACGAGACATTATTCAGGAAATACTTGAAACATTCAAATGATAGGTTTGAGAACAGAGCAGCAGAATAATTGCAATGCAAAGCTTTTAGTATGCTTTGTGCAAGAATACAAGCTTAATGCTTGTTTTGAGATGTTTTTGGAAAACAGCACATTGCATGAACAAAAAGAATACAGCTGTAGGCAACTGAGGTGTATACTTTTCAGTCATGTTTTTCCCCCAGATGCTTTTCAGTACTTGATTGAGGATACCTTTACAATTGCCAAAAGCCATGCACTTTGTATGAAAGACTTTGCATTTATAAACTTAGAAATACACCAAAGAAATGGTGCTCAAACAATGCAAGTTGTTCCCTTAGTATTCTGATTAGTCATTTTCATATCCTTTTGTGTGCAGTGCGTGTGACTAGCGAACTAATGGATTTGCATTTCAGATCTTTAATAATGAAGACATGGGAATTATGGACACCCAGATGTATTTGGAATAAACAAAAATAAAATGGAATTTTTATTTTGGAGTTTAAAATGGGAAACAAAATATAACTCTGCAGGAACAGATGAAAAACATCTGGAGTTAGCTAGAAGAAGATCACATTAGAAAAATGCCTGAAGTTAGTTATCACATCAGATATGTGTCAAGTGAATTAGATTGTGCTTGATGTCAAGCTAGCAAAATCGTTTCACCTCCTCCCTGTCATATTAGTTGCCTCGTATATCCTCTGCCACCAGTTATCTGGCCGTGTTGATCTTAAGTCACTGTTTGTCTAGGTCTTCGCTGATTTACTTTATAGATTAGTTTGAAAAATAATGACTGCTGTGACAGCGTGATGCCATCTTCACTTCTAAAGAGCTTGCGCCACTCGAGAGATTGAATGTGAATGATAAGTTGGTTAGTTCAATTAAATCAGTACCTACTCAATCGTTTATTCCAAATCATATTTACAATATTTCATTGCTGCAGCATATGGAAGCCAGAAAGCAGACTGTGAGCCTTGTCATGAAGAGAGATGAATGTTCAGAAAGCATATATAGAGGGCACAGTGCCTTTTATCTAGTAATGCTTCCTGGCTTATAGTGCACCATCTTTTCACATCAGAGGATAGGAACTGAAAAGAAAACTCCAGAGATCAAACAGACAAAGTTAATCAGAAGAGAACCAAAAGACATGCATTGAGATGCGGAGAATCTCTTCGCCAGACCTGCTCCTTATTCTCCGCTCCCCTTTTTACACCTCTCCCTGAAGCAAACACGTGAGTCTCCCCCTGGACTTCAATTGTCAGCTCGAGAAGAGAAATACGAGGAGTGGTGGGTTGAGAGAGGGAGAGAGAGAGAGCCAGAGAGAGAACAGGTGACAGACACTGACAAAAGGACGAACGCTCTGTTAGTCTCGGTGCAGAGTAACAGGGCCATGGGGACAGCAGGGAACAATGTCCTTACAGAAGAAAAATAGAAAAATAAAGGATGGGGCAACATTGACATCTATAGTAAATAATATTTGTCAACAAATGAGTTATGGCACTAAGCAGAAACAACTCGTTTGAAAAGGAGACAAAGGCTCATTGTTGCAGAAGGAAGTAGAGTCTGTGTGATTTTCGTTGTCTTTGCTGCTACATTCATTAACTCTAGACAGTCTCTACTGAATCTGTAGTCTGGCAATAATATGGATGATTATGTGCCAAGCATAATTATGTTTTTACTTGTCATTTATCCACACAGTCATGCTTCAGTGTTTTGTGGGTTCATTTTTGTATGCAGAAAAAATTTTTTGAATACTAAATATAAAAATACATTATTTGAAAAAGCTACCAGACATACCAGACATTTGCTTTTTTCTTGTAAGTTAAAGAATTGCCTGCAGTTTAGTTTAACATTTCTGTAAATTTGTGAAATTGCGTGCAATAACTGAAGAATTTACAGCATTTTTGGGCCACTGTGGGTTCATAGCAGTCGAAAAACCTTAGATTTACGCATTTCAATCTCTCTCACGGTTCAAGGTGACTTCATCTGCCAGCATCACAAACAACTTGGAGAGACCCTGGCTTGAGAGTCATAATCCTACTGAAAATAAGCATCAAATGAAAGTATTAAACATTCCTTCTTTGCTTGTTTGTTACCTCAAGTCACATTTCTAGTTGTGCCTTCTCTCAGCCTCCTCTTACTACTGCTAAAAACAGTGACTGTCATAATATTTTTGCAGTATAACACAACGTTTGATGCATGTTTCCATTTCCTGAAAAAGCTCTCATCACATCTGAAAAGCGTTTTTTTTTTGTTTGTTTGTTTTTTTTAACCACACAACAAACATTAAAAGATTGTGTCAGTTGTTTGAGACAGGGGAGTCAGGGTTGGGATATAAAGCCGTGTTTCTTTTAATTAGCAGAAATGATTCGATGTGCTCATTTTATGCCACAAACTAAAGATTTGCTTGTAAGAGGAGTACATGAGAAATTCAGTTGCCTCTCCTCTTACCAATATATGGTACAAGTATTTACCAGCCGGTATTTACCTAGTAGAAACATCCAAAGAGATAGAGGAATGCAAGTGACTAATTACATCTGTAACCAACAAGGTAAATATTGAAATATCAATGCAGAAATATGTGTGTGTGTGTGGTGGTGGTGGTGGTGGGGGGGGGACTCTGCTATTACTCATCAGTTGCAACTTCATTGTGGTCCTCACACATGTGGGAGTAAACGAAAATATATGCTCTCCAGCTGCTTTCCTGAGCTCTGCCCCTCTGCTGACGCATTACATCAGGACATTCAAGCTAGCAAGCAAACTTGATTTATACAATCAGTGACCACTTTATTAGGTACACCTGTACAGTCTGAATTGTTCTGCTGTAAAGTCTACTTTTATGATGCTAATTCTCAGGTGTTTTTTGAGACTGTCATAGAGGTGTTCAATTATATTGTCTAGTATAGTTAGTGATGGTGTTGTACTAGACTGCATTATACTGAGAGGTGTTTCTAATATTCTGCACCCCTCATGTATGTAAATGGAGAGGTTTATATTTAATGCACTGTGAGAGAATTCCAGCAGCTAGAAACATAAAAACTAAAAGCAGCTTTGTCAGCTTCTGGTTTAACCCTCAGAACAACTTGGGGGGCCTGTACTGTACCAGATAACTTTAGAGTCATGATGGCCATATGTATACTGTGGATCAAGGCCACGCAAGGATTTTCAGACAAAAGGTTAAATTTTACGATAATTTCTAACATGAACAGGAATCAAATGCAGAGATCTTAGTGAGACTGGTGAGATCTGATCAAAATTTCTCTTTCTTTTGAATAAGCTGGAATCAGCCCACTGTCTTTTTAGGTAGAGCAATGGAATAATGGTGCGTTACATTTGAACTTGGAAGTCGGAATTTCCGAGTTCCCGGTCGGAAATTTCAACTGGAACGCCCCCTGAAGTCGGATTTCCGACTCGGAAAGTCAGGAGATCATCACCAACCCTGACCTCAAAATCCAATATGGCTGCCCCATGCAACAACAAACAAGAAAGCTGTAGTAATAAACAATTTATTAGCACTTCTGTCTTATTTGTGTCTCATTACGCACAGTAGGCCTACTGTCCAACTTCTACCTGTGGACATGTTGCTACAGTGTTTGTATGCGCAAAATACCGCGTAATGCGTTGTTATCAATTGGTATTGCTAACAATGGCTAGAGCTAACCCCACTCCCCCCCCCCAACTCGGGTGTGACGTCATTCCCAGCTCCGACTTCCGAGGTAAATGGAACGCAGCAAAAGTTAACCAACTAGAGATGAATACTGGAACATGTGTTTTTCCATCTGCCTGTGACAAGATGCCCCTTACAAAAGATCTATTTTTATAGTAAAGTCGTTTTGGAAATGTTTCAAACATGATTCAGCATTAACTATTACATCCAGGTTTCTCACCTGTGTGGTACTTTAGGAGGAACAGAAGTTAGATGAGAACTTGTTTCCTGATGGTGAGGCTTCGCACTGATAACAAGAGTCTTTATTTAGTCTTTCAGCTGCAGGAATATGTTGGACATCCATTTTTAAGGAACAGGAAGTGCTACGATAACAAACATGTCTCTGGATGATATGGCCTGCTGGCAGCATGGTCCAACTAAACGGCAGGGGACCAAGAATTGATCCCTGGGGAGCTTCACATACAAAGTCAACCTTTGTAGACAAAAATTACTGAATGACAGCAGGACATTTGTCCCTTCAAGTAAGATGCCGCAGGCAAATAAAAACATTAAAAAATATATTTTCACTCCAATGAATAACGCTTTGCCTTCTTTGTCCCTTCTGCTGCTTTTTTGTCAGGGAGTCCCACCTTTCCACAGAACAAGGATGAGGAAACGGTGGATTATGTGAACAAGATATTCCTCCTGTGGTCCATTCGTTAGTAATATGGCGCTGCTAAGTACACCCTATTGAGTCTTATGACAGGGAAGACCTCCAAGTCTTCTAAGAAAATGCATTATCAGAGTGCAGCATATTAAGCTAAGCATAGCCTCTTTCCGAGAAAGAGATGGGGATTTTCTGGATGCCCTTCTTACCCTGGAGGAATTGTTCAGAGCTTTCATATCAGTTGCCATGCAGCCTTGAAACAACAAGCTCAGCTTTTGCGCCATTTTCCTCTGGTGTCCAAATCCTCCACCTATGCCATTACTTCACTCATGATGGCACACACATTGTGGAGACTCAAGGCTGTCTCTGCAGCCCATATACCTCTGTCCAAGTCTTAACCCAGTGAGGTACACCAGCCTGCCCCTCTTGCAGAGTCTTGGCTCAATTATCATTGTCATTCTGAAATCCAAGGGGTCAACCCTGCTTGTGTTGCACCTATTCAGTAGCTCCCACTGGATTTTTGGCTCCCTGTCACTCTCCCTAATTCAGCTGAAATGTGCTTTGTTGAAAACACTGAAATGCTTTAGGTCTCTAACAGGATAGTATTCCTGTTCTGTCTTCAGCCGTGCAACTGTTTGTCCTGACAGCGGCACAAGAGTGGCAAGCTCTCTCTGTATCTCTGTCTCCCTCACAAAGCTGCATTCTTATGTTGCCTGCCTTCTGCTCATGTCTTCTTAGACAGCGGTGCAGGACTGGTGTGCACTCTCCCACCCACCTCCCTCCTGAAGACCCTAGTAGCCTGTGTGGGAGGATTATAGCTTGCCGCTGTCTGTCGCTCCCCCATTGCACTGTCTCGTTTGCAAAAGACTCTATGCAAGCCCAGCAGAAACTCCTATTGTGATAATGTACTGTGAGTCTGTAAACAGCTGTAAACAGAAACAATTTCTGGCCTTCACCATCAGGCTGAAGGCATACTCCTGTTTTGCAACCAAGACTGTATGGAGCATGTGAAGCAGTTTTCCCAGAGACCCTTCCCAGCCATAGAATAGACAAGGTGGTAATAAGATGCAGGGCTTTGCCATCATTCTTCTTCTCATGTGACTGTCCTGTTAATGTTTTTAAACAAAAAATCCTGCACCTTCTTGGATGCATAGTAGCGGCTCTACCATTGTTTTCATGGGAACCCAAGCTGTGATTGGACCTGCAACGTCACAAACAGCAGCTGGTGACCATTTGCTTGGTAGCCAAGCAGGATCAGACCTACCAGCGATCCACGGTGGAAGGGACGTCTACGCAGAGGGTAGCCTCTTGCTTGTTACCTTTTACCTTCCTTATGGGGTGCAAGAAACTTGGCAAGACTTTGCAACAACTATTTAAATGAATACATGTTGCAAATCATCCTTAGGGTTTATTGGATGTTCAGTATACATTTCAACCCAATCCAGTGAAAAATAAGCAATTGAATAAACATACAAAGAATCGCGAAAATGATGAAATTTAGCTCCGAGGGCCAAACTTCAAAAATTCATAACTAAAAAAGTAGTAGAGGAGTAGAGTTGTAGGATTTTGCAAGGTCGCATGAATTTAATAGAGGTTTTCACATTAATCAAGGAAATCCATGACACGAACTGGGGGGTCCTAGGTGAATTGGTATGGAATGACCTATTGTCTTTTTCTGTTATCTTGTTACTTTTTACTTGGCTAAGACTGGCTGACCTGTGTGTCATTTGGTCCATCCAAGCTGAATGCTTTAAGAAAAAAGTATGAGTGTTGTTGCGTGGAAGACAGAACCTGACTGTTAAGCCTGAGATCATATAGAGTTTAGCAGTTCTGGGGCTGTTCAGTGTTATGAATTATTTGTAGAGGGAGGAAACATTGCACTGTTTGTGCCCTGAATGTTTATTGGCATGTTATGTGGAGCGCACACTGATATGTATCGGTTCTACTAGCTGGGTATGTCGCAGTTCCTCTGAGTCCTGCTTGCCTATGTTGGTACAGTATAGCACCTCTCTTTGCTGCTTAGCCGACAGATGGATTGGGATTTACAGATCATTATGAAAGGTCAGCCATATGTTTACGCAAGTTAAAGGCAAATGAGTCCTATATGGCCATCCACCACCCTGACCGTAATATAATTACTTACCGCGATGCTCATTTTACACCATTTTCTGTTTCTAACCATGTCTCCATCATCTTCTTGTTGAGACATATTTATTCCACTTCACTCACACCGAGGGGACACATTTTCTGTATTCAGCGTCTTGACAGTTAAGCCTGAAGTCATGTCATAAATATTGTAGCTTACATAATGTGTTGAATTTAGTAATACAGAAAAAGAAACTTTTTACTAACCACATTTTCTTACCATTTCAGCTCAGGAGCAGAATTTCGGGGATCAGTTCCTTCATGTGTTCCTTCAAGATGGAAGCCCTGTTGCTAAACTCGGGTGTGGTGGCAGTCATGTTTTGAATGCAGCTGCAGGCCAGAGCATCAATAATAACAGATGGATGCCAATAACAATCCGGTATGATGTGTCTCTCCTACTTTCCTCTCTAAGCCCTAATATTCTGTTGTCAAAATCAATACCACTGTCTTAGAAATAACACTTTTTGTAACCAGTACTGAACATGATATCTATGTTATCGCTTGTGATTTTTAAAGAAGGAGGAAAAACAAGACTATTAGCCTTGTTTTCTTAAATCAGGATGTCTTTGTATAGGAAGTGCAAGTAGCAAGCGTAAATGCAGTATTTGTCACTGTAAAGAAGCCACCAAGGGCAGATAATATCAGTGATTTATCAAGATTTTAAACTGTCTGTAGAACGATACACCTTTCCAGGTTTATATTGTTGATCTCTGCACCATACCCATCAAATCTCATAAAAACCGTGAAAGTGTATGTTCAGAACTCATGTTGTTTGAAGAAGGGAAAAATGCAAGTGAATCAACTTCACCTATTTAATTCCTACACTGCCACTGCCATTATAAAGTTACCAAATTGCAATGTCTTCACTCAGTTTTTCAAAAGCCTAAAATACACACAATGTATTTTTAAAAAACTGTGCACATTTTCATCTTGAATGACTTAAAAAATGTGTGCAGTGCTCAGTGCTCCTCACTCTGATTATGTTCAATGGGATTTTTACACAAGGTTGCATGTCATTGTCTCTTTGATAAAACCCTGTGGAAGCTTGTCTGTCCAGTGGTTGTCCACATCAGTGTTGATCAGAGAATTGATTCTATGGTAATACAGAACTGCAATGAAAGCTCACTACATCAGACAAATCCCAACTTTAATGCCCTGGATCTCTGTGCACCTCAGCAGCGGTGCAGTCCCTGACATGTGTCAAAATGTCAACATGACATAAACAAAGAAAACTGTCCAGTGTGCTGGCAGTCTTGCTTTTGGCACTGTGAGTACTAACAGCCAGCTGTCTCCTTCAGAAAATTATACACAGGAATCACATATTCAGTTTTTCTGAAACTCATTTCAATGAATCATTGTCTGAAACAATGAGATACACATTATTGGTTGTATTCCATTGTATATATTTCAGGTTTAAAAGCAAACCTCCTTTACATGAAGCTCATCCTCCAAGAATAAATCAGCTTACCTTCTGCCTTCTTGAAGTTATCAAATAGGTATATTCTAAATAACAACTATAGCTTACTGTATGTCAGACTGTGTATATATTTTTCACCAAACTCTTTTTTGTTTTTGACCACGCAAAAAAAACATAATATAAAAAGGCAAAATATCTGTTACCATCTGTGGCATCCTGTAGATCACTTGCAGATAGTTCACTGAGGGGTTTAGGATCATTAACCTTTGATGTTCAGTTTGCTGAGAAAATTGGCCAGCAAATGGTTGTGGAGCGTTTTCCTGTAAGTGGCTGAGACCCTCTAATCTTGACTACTTACAGTAGACAAACTTCACACCTTCTGAATGACTCAGTGATGTTCTTACTTACTCAGAAATTGTTATTATCTAGTATAGCATACTTCTTTACTTAAAGAAAATAACTTGCAGATCTTGTCTGTCCAGATTATTAAAGTAAAATGCACACTTCACCACAGCATTCAAATGGCTTTCAGCTACATTTAGCAGTAAAATTATATTCATATACCTTACCGTTGTAAAAAGCTAGATCCCTTTAAAAAGCTTTATTTTAACCCTGTTTCAACTATGACAAAATGCATAATAAAATATTTGATTAGATCAATCAATAATATTTTTTATTTATATCTTTTCTACAATATTTGTTATCCTATTGTTGCACCATTGTTACCCCATGTCTGAATGAGGTATGTAAGAAGATTGTATTAAAATATTGGGGTGTCTAAGCTTAAGTTGAGAATTAAGTTAATTCTTGTGTAGAATGGAGACTTCGCTGAGAGTAATTTTACATTTTGCTTGTCAAAGGTTCAAATAAAAATGGTGTCCATATCAAACTAAAAGAAAACAAAGATTATCTTTTTAGCATTTAAAAAAACCCTCTGATCCCAGCTCAGAAGCACAACTAACAAGTTGTTTCCTCACAACAAACCTTTAGAGTGAAAGCATAACTTGATACAAAACTACGGTATAATATAATACAACACATAAAAAGAAATAATCCAGTATGTAAATGCTTTTATCTTGAGACTCAGGAATGTGACGTATAGTGCATGAACTGCATAGCAGTAACTCAGCTGGAGTCAGATGGCGGTAGCTTGGTTAGATAACAATGTAATAATCAAAAGCAATTGCTTCTGCCAACTTCCCACACTTTTTTTCAGATTTAGCTTTTTTTTTTCAGACACTCTTCCCGGTTGCAATTATTTCTTAAAAGCCACAAGCAGCAAGTTTAGCTTCTCTCTTGGATTATCAGGGAAAAACAGTTGACTCCTAAGCATTTGGCAACAGATTTGGTACCAAATGTTGAACCTGATCCACACGCATTTGCACTTCTTGCTTGTCTCATCCAAATAGGTCTGATCACAATGCTTCCCCATGCACAGCTGATCTTCAGTCTCCGTAGTACACACACAGGCTTACCGCTCAGGCACCGTGGGGCAGAGTGAGCCAGTGGGAGAAATGAGAGAGGGCCTGCTGCTGAGCTCTGCCTCTATTTATTCTTGATCGGTTCAGCAATTTTATTCATATGCAAATGAGCGCATGACATCATCTAGTCATGTTTGAGCAGTGAATACCTACTTCCCTTGGATGATGGCACTGAGTGCGGCTGCTTCAACGTGCTGTCAGCATCTATGCGGTGTGGGGCAGTGGTTGTATTTATCTGTATATAATCTCCAATGACCGAACGGGGAAAATCCAAATTGCCTAATGTCACCGCAACACAGACTCACCTCCGTCTTTTTTTCTCGTTTTTTTCCCCTCTTCGACTCACTCTTATTTTCAACCCACCAATCTTATAGTCATCTCGAGCCCTGTTCTGTTGACACACAGAACATCAGCAACAGAAAACATTTGCTTTTTGCTTTCATACGAACACAGCCACACCACTTTGACTTGCTCATGTAACACACAGAGCTGACATGAAGAAGTGAGATGACACCTGTGTTCAGCATGCAGCACCGTACTACTTCCTTGATGTTTATCTGTGCTGGGCTTTTATGCACTGTAGTTTTGATAATGACATAATCGCTGCCACGAGTAGTTACGATGATTGGAACAAAACAACACATTAAACAATGTGGAGGGTTTATTTAAATGACATTAAAAGCCCTCTAGTGGGTGGTCCACACAGCTGTTGCTGCAGCTCAAATGTTTTAGCTCCACATTGTTCCCACTCCAGTATCAACACGATTTAGGTAATATATGTCAATTAACTAAAGAATATATGTATTCCAAAACTCAGTATTAAACGCTTTGTAGGAACCTCAGGTTTTCTTGACCCAGCTCTATGTGCAGTTCTGTGGAAGCCACAGAGGACCGCTGTTCAACAGCCTTACACCACTCCATCTTGCTAATCATCCCCGACAAAGGAATGAAAGACATTGGGAATATTTAATCAAGAATGTAGCAGTCTTTTCTGACAGTAAATATAATTGAATGAATCACATTTTCCTTTTGTAGAGCAGCTTTTGAAGCGCAAGGTTGCACCAAAACGATCAGAACAATCCAAACAGGCTGTCGTACACATGAAACGTACTGGGCGGACCTTTCTTTAAAATGAGCAGAGAAGAGCCTGCATTTGATTTGCTTTCACTTTACACTGCAGTGCAGAAACAGTGGGTTTGGTTTGAGGGAAGCAGGATATTATAGCTTATGTTTATTCAGGCGCACTATCAATAGTTATGCAGATTTTCTGAATGTAATGGTGTTACGGTGCATTGTGTTTTCCAGTGAAAGAATGCATAATGGACACACATATTGATACTAGATGTGAAAAACTCCAAACATTACCATAACATAGCAACTTTAAAGTATGTTTTCTGTTTCTGGAAATATTTAATTGCATTTTTTCACAATTAAATTGACAACCCCTTTGTAGCACTCCAATATAGACTATAAAGTTGGCAAGACAGAAGGCCGCTACTGAAATGCCCTGCGCTGCTATATAATTTCACAAAGGGGACTGTGCAGGGGGGAAGCTGTGTCATTTTTCATTTGGGGAGGACATGTTTGTTGTTGACTTGGTTTTTTGATGTCGGTATATTTTCCTTTGGGGATGTTTGGGGGCAATACAGCTACGATTAAAGTCTGAGAGTGGCAGACTCCAAATGCTCCTCTGGTCATTTGCGAGGGTGTGTACATTATTGGTTGAATCCCGTTGTGCTTAGCATTCACTGTTGGAGTAATTGTCATTCACACACAGTCAAAGATCAACGATATATAGCATTCTGCAGCATCACATTTCTTTCCTTGTCACAGGTGAACTCTGTGTCCCTAGCAGATACGATTATTAAAATTTATGCCAATTTTGTGGGTGCTTTTTTTCTCTCCAGTCAAAGGAATGGGAGTAGTGTCTCAAGTTCTGGTTCTGACTTACTGGGAATGTTCTTTTTTATGCAACTCATTGGTTTTGATGTTCATGTTGATGCCTTTCTAGTCTGTCATATTATTTCTGTTTAACATGCACTAGATATTTCATTTCAGAAGGAGCCGCACATCAATACCTGGCCATTACATCTGCAATTTTCTAAAAGTTTTCTGAACTTCTTTGTTGGATTGGCTTTATCTCGGAAAGTAAAGGACCCAGATATCTTACCTGTATGCTTATTTGGTGATTGGATAGAGTATTGTTGCATGCCTTTTTATAATTCTGACTTGAATTGCTTCTTGTCTAACTTGTGTCTGATAAATTGATTAAAAATGCTCTCACTCTCACCACCACCATTCTCCAAGAAAGCTGCAAAGAAAAAATACACAGTATCTTATAATGAGACATTTGTTATTTGTGAGATTATTAATGTCCTAATTTTATTATTTAATATTATTAGTAAGTACATAAACACTGTATTTGCTTTCCTTTAGGAGACATTTTGGTCCAAAGCACATACATCAGGAGCAATTTGGGTTCTGTGTCTTGCTCGAGGACACATTGACATGTGGACAGGGTGAGCTAGGGATCAATCCAGCAAACCTATGATTAATGGATGATTGATGAAGCAGAAGCCAAGATGTCCTGACTTTTATGCCCTAAAGGTCAAGCTCCAAAACCACTGGATCCTATAATTCCTATGATGCAACTCAGTATTGACTTTTGTTACACCCTCGCTGCCTGGTAAATGCCCACGTTTTTAAACCCAAGTTTTTAACACTGGCTTGATGTTGAGGGTTTGAAGTCTGTTGCCCAATCCGAGATAACCGTGCTTACATCATCACCATTATTTCCTCAGACTTTGAAAAGCCCCTCCAGAACCACAGAAGACATTGTACAAATGTTTTCACAGGCTGGGTAGTGCTCCAAAATTCTGTCCTGCCTTTCCGCTCCTACAGTGAAATCTGTCTCCTTAAAAGTTTGTAACCACTGTTTTCCCATTGGTTGCAAATGTTTGAGTCACCCAGCCTCCCCTGCCTCAAGTCTTAAATCTCTCTGTTGTGGATAAGGCATTAATAAATAAGCAATATGTTGCTGCCACTGGTACTTTTCACTCTAATATAATGAAACATGCTAATGTTTAGATTTTAGTGATCAGTTACTGAAGTGAAAATGCTAGTACTTGCATTATATATCATGTGGAATTCTCTTAAAACTTGTGTTTAATAGTCTTTTCACTGACCATTGAATATTGTTTTGATGTAAAAAATGCATTTGTGGGTGTGAAATGTTGCCTAGCAACAGCTGCTGTAAGAGGAAGAAAACAGACGAGTGCTGTGAGAAGAAACGCTGAAACTTCCATATAGTAGCAAATTTCAGAACAACTGAGGAGTGTGAGTTCTTTGAGTTGACATCACAGGAACATAAGAAACTCTGTCCAGGTCAGAAACACCTCTTCACCTCTGTCAACTCGCCCATTAATATACTTGTTAATAAAGAACTAAGAGGGTTATTTAGTGCCCATTTCTCTATAATAATGATAAACTTTATTTATACAGCACTTTTCAAAACAAAGTGCTTTAGATGGTAGAACCAGGAACAAAAACATTTCAGGACAGCAATGAAAATAAAATCAGACAATCCCAACAATACAAAATGAAATGGAAATAAACTACCCCAAAGTATTAATAGAAATAAAAAGCAATAATATTAAACAAATAAGAAATGTTGGAAGTAAAATGTGCTAGCATTAATAAAAGCTTTTTTTTAAAAGATACATTTTGAGAAGTGATTTAAAAGATGTCACTGATTCTGCAATACTACTCTGCACTTTGGTACACATGAGTATGTGTATAGGGTTATGGGTAACTCAAAAGTAAAATAATCGCTTCTGTAATTAGTGTTTATCTGAGTAATGGGTGAAGTAATCCCTTTGCAATTTGGAAAAGTAATTAGTAAACAGCCATTGATTACTTTTTCTGAACTACACTAACAGAGGACAGAACCCATCCTTAGCTCTTTCCTGCTGGGGTTTAATCGCTGGAAGAGTAATGGGGAAACAACATTTATTTTGGACAAGTGCCATGCCATATGTGCAACTGGGTGAAAAGTGAGGTCTTAATGTTAAGCATTTTGTTTTCAAATCCACATCCTCTTGACATACTGCCCAATCTGAGGTAGCGTATGTTTATCAATCACACAGCATTCAGCGTTTGTATTGACAAGTACCCCCATAAAAGATTCATTGAAGAGGCAACCAGCAGCCCTGCCTGCTCACTGGGAATTTCTTTTGTGAAGCCCCACAATGCCAAGAGGCTTGCTGTGTGCTGTCTAATTGTATTGCCGGAGATATAATGATAGAACACAGGCTACCCAAATTAATTGAGGCTTGCCAGTCACAGCACAAATTATGCAGCAAATGCTGCAGTGCTGCGTGTGAGAAAGTCACTGCACCAGAGCCAGAGCAGGCATTACAGTCAATGTAGGTGTAGATTATGGTCTGATACAGGGCTCATTGCACTTAAGGAAAAACCAACAAACAGATCCCTCCTGACATCTTGTGCAGAAGGTGCTGCGGTGTGATGTGACATTTCATAATAATGCATGCTTATCAAGCATATGGGAGTTTATTTCCTCTATTTTCAGTCATATCTGATGTAAAACTCTACAGCCTGTTGTGCTGAAAAGAACATCAAAATAACAAGTGGTACTCTTCTTCCTTATATGTGTAATATGTGTGACCCATTTACATTCGATCTGCTCGCAGGTATTAAACACTACTGAGCATCATCTCTAGTTGCAGAACTAATAGACTCTTGACTCTAAATCACTAAATGACTTGCGAATTATAAATTCACCACTGACGTGTTCCACATTATCATTTGCTTTTTGTAAGAATCTGAAATATGATTAGAATAATAAGCCATTAAAAAAAAGGTTACATCTTGCCTATCAGCCAGTGAAAACTGTTGCAAGGGCACCAGCGCAGTGCATGATGTTTTACTGCCATCTGTTGCCAATACTTTCAGATGTTTTATGCAATAGTAATATTTTAATGATGATCCTCCCTCATTATTAATTTTCTGCAGGGGACTGTGAAGGAGGCACGTTGAAGTTTGGATTGTAAAGACAAATACCTTACCATCAGTTTTAACAAATACCTCTGTGTGAAGGTGCTGTGCTGAAAATATTTGCAAGGTCCCTTAACGTTGCAGGTGATATTTCAGTGGTGAGCCTCCGGAAAGTTGCAGTAATGCAGTTGCACTGAATAAGTCGCACACAAGACACGGTCTAAATGAGGATGTTAGAGATGACAAATCACTTATGATTAGCGCATTAGCCAGATGAAGAAATGCATAAATGATGATTGAGTGAGTAAAAATGATCACAGCCATATTGTGGTTTTGTGTGTTTGGAGAAAATGAAATATTCATACGTTTTTGTTTGTTTACCTCAAGTTGGGAGTTTGCGATCGTTGCTCCTATGAGACCCAGCACTGAACGGTGCACAAGGAGCCCAATAAGAAATTACATAGTGCTTCATCTCTGCATTAGACAAACCCCGGCCTCTTTTTTCCTCTGATTCACTCATATGTTTGTTTGTGTAATATAATCCATTGTGGTTTTTGTGTTTGCATGCCTGTGTGCGTGGTGGGGATGATGATGATGATGATGATGATGTGGGGCTGTGGGGCATATTCCTAGCTATCAAGCTACTAGACCACGTAAAGTAGTCGCAGTCATCTTTATAAATAGTCATTTTTGCCTCAGAGCAAGACCAATGTAAATTAGCCTGGTGGAGCATTCAATGTGCTCACGAGAGCTCATCAAGTAACATCATCCTGTTTGCTTAGTGAGCATGCTCTCCGTGTCTCACAGGGACAGTCTTTGCAGCATTAGCAGGCCAAATAAAGAGCTACTGTAGTCTCAAATGCCCTCTGCAAGAGGGAGTTTTGTAATGATATTGTGATGTTTCACACCTCACAAACAGTCCGCTTTTGCTGCATAAAGACATGGATCACAATATTGGATGATTTCAGTCTTTTCATTAGGATCTTTGTTATATTCTCGTGACTTGAAAATAAACAGCCGGGCAATGTAGTTTTCTGAAACCACTGAGTGAGAATGGGTGAATGACCTCAGAAACACACCGGACACCTCAAGGATGCTGATGGATGTCGTCCCTGGACATTAGGTTGCATTTTGCCTTTGCAATCTTAAATTGTGCCTTAATTTATCAGCGTGTGTGTGTGTGTACAAAACAGCTCTTGCGATTTACATACCTGTAATTAGTCCTACCTGAAGTTGTATGCGTGTGATTGCCTCAGGGAGGCGTCCTGGAAGGCTGTTTCAAATTAGCAGGAGGGCGATTGCCCTGATTGTTTCCATCTGGCCATTAAAGCAGACATTTGAGGGTTTTTCCTCGTCAACGGTGGTACGATCACAGAGAGAGGATGACTGACTTTTGCAGAATCTGATTTTGCAGATAAGAGATGCATTACTTTTATTACATGTTCACAGGCAAACAGTGAATAAACCTATGGGACAAAAGTGCTTCATGTAGATTATTCCTTAACAGAAATGTGTTTACGTGCGTGGCACAACCCTTTGCATAATGTACAGCCATGTAAAGAGGCTGCTATTGTATGTTGCTGGTGTAAAGCCAATGATGAATTGGAGAGAGGGAATCACTTGACTCTGCCAAAGCTGGAATATGACACAAGTAGACCAGCTACTTAACATTATGGCTGCAACATTAATGACTGGTACAATTGTGTATTTCCCCAGAGAGACACAAGGGGTCAAATGATAAAATTGTCTTCCTACTCATTAGGTTTATAATGTATATCTAGTTTGTGCCCTCATTTTATCATTAATTAATCCTGAATGACATAATGAGCACTTACACGCATGATAATGTTTTTGCAGGCTGATTTGTTTCCTTATTATTGTTATTGTTGTTTTTTATGTTTTATTTGAAATAGTAATGCATATTATATACTGTGCTTGACCATGTAAATTTGACTGGTTCTGACTGGTCTGGACTATCTCAGTCTATGGTTTATGTGAAGTGTATTATAGGCATTATTATGTGAATTTCATATCTGCTGAGGAACACAACAACTTAAAGAATTTCACCGCAGCACCGAGCCAAAACCTATTTCTGGACTTATTATTTAAATCCAGCTGTGGAAGCCGTTCTCTATTTTTATTGTCTCTCCTGGGTTTTGGGCGGTAGCGTGGTATGCAAACGCACCATCGCTTCCAACCCGCTCTACCAGTGAATAAAGTTTCTCAGAAAATGGTGTGTAATAATGTCTACGTAGTCATACACTGTCAGTTTCTAGTATAGTCTCAGTGGCCACATTAGCAGCTTCACTAGTGTGACTGCTCTGTCTCCCTCTCCATCAGAATGTTTTTTCGTGCTTTGCTGGATTTATTGTGAGTATCAGATGTTGCACCCTTTCTAACTGACCCTGCTCTCTCTCTCTGTTCTCTCTCAACAGATACAATCTGCCTGTTGGCAAACAAGGAGGGTCATGTGTGATTGAAATAGCCGCAGATAATGGCACAGCTCAGCGTCTCGAGGAGTACGTGTCACACCCCGTGTCAGAGGTAACCCGACCAGCCTGCAGTCAAATCAACCTTTGCATGACGATTTTCTTAAATTAGCATTTCTAACCCCCAATCATGTCTTTGGTATCTCCCTCCTTTTACAGTACAGTTTACCTCAGATACATTAAAATGTGAAATAAAGATATAATCCAGAAGATTTTCATTTAAATAAATGTCTGTTAAGTCACTATCTCGCCAAATGATGTAACACAATGGTGATTGAGCCTATGGCCCACTGATGAAGGCCTGCAGCTTTTGCAGTATTACGACCTGGGTGTCGGCAGCGACTTTCCCAGAAAAATCACAAGCGGTGCACAGTTAGGCTTTTAACAAGGCTTTTAACGCAACAGACTCGCTCTTCAACTCACCTGTGTGTGAAGCAGCGTACTGTTTTTTTCCAGTCTCTGCTAGCGTTGTGAGTAAACGGTTATGGCTGAACAAACAGAGGAAAGGTTGATGACTACAGACGATTAAACTGAAACTGGAACTGAAGTGAAGTTCAAAAACACACCTGCAATTACCGATTACTGCCATAGGTGCCACGAAAGACAACGAAATGAAAATCTTCAAGATTACAACTTTAAAACAGGATTATAATTTGCATGCATGACCTCAGCATCCATGATTCACATACTTACTTACACACCCACATTTCCGAGAGAACCGTTACAGTTATAAACTGCTCTGATCATGAATATCAATTCACTTAAAAACCTATCATAGTTTTAAATTAGTGTTTTCCTTATTCTGGGAAATATATTTGTCTCTCTATTTGCGTATTTGGGACATTATTATCTAACCCTTCTGGAGTCAGGTGAATTTGAGGTTAAACCTACACGTTCAGTGTATTTTGTTCCTTTTAGTGTTGTTTAAGTGGGCATTCAGACTAAAAACAGCCCTGTGTGAAATGCAAGGGTCTGTGTTGATGGGGCTGTTGCTTCAGGTACTTGTGAGACAGTAATTAATAATCATGATAATAAGAAAATAATCCAGGAATTCCATTTTGAGTAACAGATCTGTGAGTTTATCACGTTCTTTAGACACTTTCTGACTGAAATCATAAATGTGCCTATTTTAGACTGCTCGTGGGTTTAAAAGCCAACATTTTGTTCAGTGATAGAAGGTTTGAGTGTGTTCCTCATAGTAAGGTATTGAAAAAAAAATTTCAAAGGATACTGTACATAGTGTTAGTTGATTGGTTTTTATGAGCGAAAAGCGCCTAGCTGCTGCCTGCAGATATACAGCTAAATCATGGATTGTTTGCAATGAATTTATTTCTGTCTTTAATCACTTATAGAGCTCATGACAGCAGCATCATGATTAGATGAACCATATGTTATCAAAGCCAGCCCAGCACACTGTTTTTAACTAACAGCAGTTGCTTTATGAATGAAGAACTGAGCTCCCATTAAAAACGTGCCCACCTGTTACATTATTTGCCAAGATGATCACACTTGGCAAATAATGTCCTTAATAGCGAGCAGAAGTAGCACTAAGCTAGTTCTCACTTGTTAATCACAGGTCGGTCTTTTCAGTCTGGCTCATTAATTTGATTAACAACACCTACATTTGTTATTAAATTAATAATTTTGTTTTTCATTTTCAAAGACGCAGAGAGGGGCTCAACCTTCCCACAGGCTCAACATGCCTCCCCCTCCCCCAGTGTGATTTATGGTCTTCTAATTTGAGATGCCACGATGTGTCTTTCTTTTTTTTTTTACTTCTTTTTTGTGGATAACACATTCATTGCAGAAGTACCTTTGCTACAGTTATATTGCACGTTGGTTACCAGTTAACATGTAGAAGATATACAAATATATAGTATAGTTATAGTGCATGAATGGGTTTTGATTTTAGTTAGCGCTCAACACCAATCAAATTAAACAAAATGAGATTTGCACACAAATTAGACAAATGATTAGATTTGCTGGCTGCAACAGTTGGGCCCTGAGCTGATTTCACACACATACAGTAGAAAAGCAGAAAACTCACACATGTTGGAATACAGCAATAAAAGAAGCTAACAGCAGGCTACAATGTGAAGTTCACATTGTGAAGTTCACATTGTGGAGGGTTGTCGAGAGTTGTCGAGGGTCTAAGGATGGAGGGTGTTGTATGAAGTACAGATTGTAAAGCCCTTTGAGGCAAATATGTGACGCTGACATCGCTTGACATTGTGAACTCACAGAGGAACTTGACATGAGTTAAAACCAACACTCCACACACGGCTCTAGACCTTAAAGAGATCATGAAATCAGCAATTGGCTCATCGGGCAGTTTAGCAGATGCCGGTGCAGCACTATTCACAGCCTTTACCAAAAGAGGTTGGTATTTGTCAAATTATACGTGATGATAGAAATGCTGGACTGCAAAGTGAGACTGCAAAGCAAAATACAGCAGAGAGAGGAAAGTTTTAAATTCTGTTTTAAGTCTCACAGTTTGCCAGTGTAAGGATTCAAGACCTGGAGTATTATGAACATATTGATTATCTTGCTTTGAAAGTCTTACTGCTACATTTTAACTGAGGTCATGCAAGCCTTTAGTGTTCAATTACAGTTTACTGCACAGCAATTCTTGCCTGGAGACGGGTGAAGTTACTTCTAGAGTAAGAACACACTATCTAGAAATATAGTCATGAAATGGAGGCCACGTTGCTGCCTTCAAATAGAACTCAAACATCAGCATACGGCACTTGTGAACTCAGTGCTGCGAGTCCACTTAGAAAGTCATGAATATTACATCAGTGGGTCTTTCAAATGGACTCCTCTCATAAACATGGTAAACACACTTGAAGGCACCATAAAGTTATTCCATATCAGCCCACCACCATCATGCAGCTCCAGTGGCTCATAGCTGGTCGTATCACATAAAATACGGTTTAGCTCATTGTAAAAGTATCCGCAGCCACAGCTGCTTATTTTATTTGAATCCTCAGCTTTGTTAAAGATAGTTTTAGGGCTCTTAACTCTGCTGTGACATTACATACACGTTCCCGTGAGCCCTGTCATCCGTGTCTTTTTATAGGCTTTCAAATATGCAGCAGTTATGTCATTTAAAGCTTGCATTAAGCCAACATCCCAAATGATGTGGTCTAACACCTCGCTGTCCCTCCACTGAACACCTCCACTGCAGCTGTCCAACACCTTTCCTCAAGCGCCAGCACGGACTCATGATGAATGTTACATTTGAGGGATGTCAAAGCCATATAAATTCTGATATGACAGCAAGGATTTCATAACAACAGATGTCAAGATTCAGTGTAATTTGATATGTTCACAGCGTCATTAAAAAATCATATTCGCTGTATTCTTCATGAAGGATCTCCACCCTATGTATGTATTTCACACAAACTTGGATATCATCAGCATAGCTTTGAAAATTTACACAAGGTTTGTTTCAGATACAGAAATTCAACCTTTTAGGATGCATGACATGAGAGGACTGCGTTGTTAAAGTAAGGTATTAAATGTAATGACCCTCTGTATGAAAACCAGTACTCATATCTGCCATGACCGGATGTGATAAAATGTAGACAGGATTTTCAAATGTATCCACATTATTTTGGATATCGCCCAGCTAAAGGTTGATGTAGCTTTAAATCTTAGACATAGGAACAGGAAAGGTTTTGTTTCGACTGAACAAAGTGTTGAAAGTGTCCAAATTAAATATATATATATATATATAGATATATATATATTAAATATACTATGTAACTAACTAACTATGTAACTATTCATACATTAAACAGAAAACTACTTTGAGTCTGGAGTTTTATCTCAAATCCACTGTCACCATGTTACATAATTTGAAAGAATGTGTAATGAAGCTGTGATAAATGTTGATTTGTCTTTCATTAATTAATCATCATGCGTGGCGTGAGTATGAAAGCGTTATGTAAACCCTCTAAATAGGAAGTAGGATCCAATATTCATTTGCACAACCGCAGGTCACCGCTGTGAATGAAATATATGTAATTTACTGCTAATATGAGACAGTCTTGTGCTCCAATTTTTTTTATGCAGCTCTGCTTTGGTAGCAGACACAATTACGCCTTACTTGTTAAATTGACCGTTATGGTACGATAAGCTGCAAGTTCACAGAATTTATCTACATTAATTCTACCCAATTACCTTGCACATCAAAGAAAGCTTGCAGCATTTTTTAGATATTTTACCTCTCTCATTCTATCAGGATGTGTATTATCATATGATGTCAGTGGGACTGAAAAAAGGGAAGATTATAACTCCAGTTTCTTGTCTGGGTCATGCTAAAACTGGAGAGTAACAGCAGCTGATAGTGTTAATCCTTCTTGTTGATCTTAATATACAGTAACGTCCTGTTAATGTAATAATAATGTTAATATATTCACACACACTGATACTGAGAGCCTGTTTTCAGCTGCAAAGCTCGAGACATATATTGTATGATTTAGTGTGATTTACTAAACGATAGCACTGGTCACTGGCTTTCCTCCATGTTTTTTGCAGGGAACCTTTGGACCCATATTTCTTGGGGATGTTTCGTCCCACTGGGAGATGCATGACGGGAGCGCAAAGGGAGCGAGGAGATTCATTGGGTGTATCAGGGAACTTCAGGTCAACTCAAAGGAGATTTACCTGGCGGGTGAGGCAGTGAGAGGGAGAAACATCAAGAACTGTGACCCGCCTGTCTGCCAACACCTTCCCTGTCGTAACGGAGGAACTTGTGTCAGGTACTAGGTCACCCTTTACACTAATGAAAAATTACTAAACTACCTTTGAACTTGAAAGCCATTAAAAATGTAAAATACAGTTTCTCTAAGACATTATCCTACTTTCCTTCATGCAAGAAATGACCCCAGAAATGAGATGTACTGCAGCTCAGTTGAACTAGTGTTACAGACATACATGTCTGTAAAAAAAATGTAGTATAAGTGACAGAGCCAGTTCTTCTCCATGTTAGACCGGCTGTGTCCTCATGCCCATGTGACTCAGTATGAAGCAGGACTGTCAGAGCCAGTGTTTCTGTTGTGGGAATATATATTCAAGTTTAAATTGTTTTCCCAATCTCTAAAAACATGAATGGAGCTGTGGCTGTGCAATTGGAGCTTTGAGCACACACTAACCCAGTCAGCCAGCTAGTGAAATGACAGTTTTGGCAACAGCTCCTCTTCCCAGCACCAACCATTTCTTAATGCAAAACTGTTCAGTCGTCAAGCTTATCTTATCTACATAGGACTAATTTCAATTTATGCCTACTCTAGGCTAACTGCGCACTGTGAAATATTGGACTGGGACTCAGTATCAGCAGAAAATCAATATACATTCATTTTTAATTGCATCAAAATTTGGTTGGGACATTCCTACAGATAATTGTCATCACAAGATGTAACCATTTTTGTTTAAAAATGAATCTGGAATTTCAATATTTTTAAAATTCGTCCTTTTTTGTGGTAAAGTTTGGAACATGCAAGTCAGTAACAATTGCATGCTACCGTGTCTCCAAGTCTTCCAAATTTGACAGTAAACAAACTGTTACAAAAGCTGCAGCTTTGCAAGTTGATGAATTTTTCAGTGTTTGAGTTCTCCGAGAGTTTGTAACACTGCACCAATTAAATGTACAAGACAAAAGAAATGTGCAACAACAGAAATTCAGGCGAAAAGGAAGCTGCCGGCTTCAGTCTCCCTCAGTCCAGCAACACCTCTGTGAGGAATCAGCGCAATAAGAGAGGTCAGTTAGTTGTTGACTGTCTCCTGGTTTTCTTCAACTTCCTGCTCAGGTCAACAATTTTCAGTCCACCTCCTGCTGATGACTCCTGGTTTTGGCTTTAGCATAATATGACATTTAATACAGATAACGAACCATCTTGCCAAAATGTCCTACAGCAGTTACTTAATCTGGCAGAGGAGAAACTAAAAAACACTAATATTGCCAGTATTGTCAGTGTTTACACCAGAGGAACTTATCTAGATCTAGCTGCTATAAAACAAGATTATATTAACAATGGGTCACATGACTACTTGTATGTGATATGTTTCTCATATCACATAGCTTCTGTACATTGGAAGTTAAATTATTAAGTGCCATTCACCTCTAAAAAAGATTGGAAGAGGAATATGCACCTTGTTATAATGATTTGTAGTCTGTACTAGTCATTACCTTGATTTTACACAGAAATATGTAATACTGTATGCTCAGTTACTTAAATGTTCACATGAAGGAGTAAGATAGCCACGTCCTGTTCCTTCTCTCTTCTTTCTATAAATCTGCAGTGTTTTGATTCTCCAGTAAAGGTAATCCCTTGGCCAAACTTAGTCCCTCGTGCGAAAAATGTGAAGATCTGTTCTTCCTTCGTCTTTATCTCGTACAGCTCATCAGACTGCCATCACACCCCACTTACCAGCAATTTTGCCTGTCTTTTTAAGTGTGCATTAAGTACATACAATGCTCTTTCACCTTAGGTAATCCAGAAAATAGCTTCTCTAAATGTCTCCTTCATTGTGTTATGACACCATAAATTAACAGTTGCTTTTATTAAACAGGAAATGAAAAGGGGCACCATGAATATTGGAATATGAATGGCTTTAAGAATACCAATTAAGAGCCAGTGGCATTGTGGTCACATTGCCTTGTCATGTGCGAAAGACTGGGCCTTGCAATTATCTGTGTGATGAATACGCGTTAATGCAGTATCCTCTTGAACCGCACAGCATGCAGGGGTCATCGGGAGTTCGCGGAGCTCTCTTCATTCTGTTAGTTGCCCTGGATTGCAATAATATAATAGGATGAAAAAGGATTTTGATTGTGGGTTCAGTTGGGGTGATTTCAGCAATGTCCCCCTTTCATGTGGTTTTCTGTCCACTTAGGCATGTAGAAAATATCAATATTAAACCTGAGAGGATAATGGCTTGTGGTTGATGGGTGATACATACATATTAGGTATTTAAGTGACATCAGTGTGAAAAGGACTGTGACCTTTTTATACTTCAGTGGCAGCTATCATGATATGTCATTTATAAACCTCAGCTGCGGGTTGCAGAGACCATGTCATTAGACTGACTGTAAATACAGCAGATGGAAATGTTAAGGCGGAAAGAGGCACACACCCACATTCATGCTGTAAGCATTTTGCAGATGCTCTGTAACATACAAGAACACCAGAAATAGTAAAAGAATATTTCATCAGAGGAAAATGTGAACACTTGTATTTATACCGTCAGACAGATAGTTATGAAATGCAACATATCATTATCTCCTGATTAGACAATTAGAAAAATATACACAACTGCACAATTTCTCCCATCTAATCCACATACAGATGTACAGATGTACATGTGACCGGTTGTGGCAGGTGTGGTGTGAAGAGACTTGCACCTGCATCCCCTGTTCCCTGACTGTGCTGGGGTGCTAATGGCGTCCCTTTGTGCTTTTGTATAGGCATGTGTATATATATATATATATATATATATATATATATATATATATAT
>NTHP01000038.1:1448909-1479130 GCA_003416845.1 Oplegnathus fasciatus
CCACCCAAGAAGAATCGTAGTGTCTTTAGTATAACGGTGTCCAATTGGCTGGTTACAATACTGGAAAGCAAATGGCATTTTAGCACCAAAGCAGTTCTTCTCTATAAATAATATCTGCTAAACCCATGTGGTCCTTTTTTATTTTAACAAAGGATGAAGTGGGCTAAATGCTTTCATCCCGAGAACTGAAGACTGCCATTGCAGCAGAGCCTCATCAGTGCCTTACTGTAGAAGTGTATTTGCATACCAACAAGCACTTGAAAAGAAGAGTTCTGTAAATAACAACAGATGAAATTTGAGAAACGCATGACAGGGATATCATAAGCTAACCGGTCAATTATTCATAATTTTATCTGGTACTCATTAGATTAAAGATGTAGTCTCCATTAATAATTTATCCAGCCTACAGTGTGCTGTAGCGGCGTAGGCTTTGAATGGCATGAGATATGGTGGGCACTAAATGTATGTATTTGTGATTAACATATTCAAATTAGTCTGCAAACATTACTACAATTTCATAATCAAAGTGATTACCTCAGCCAAATTAAAATAACCTTTTGTCACCCCACTCATCCAAGTTTTTGATTAGGCCTATTAAAACTTAAGTGTTTTCAACCCTCTCCTCCTTGAACTACACTTTTTGGAGCCGGCAGTATCTGCTGCCTGTTTGTAGTGCTTCTATACAAGTCATTTGACAAGTCATATTTAATGATTTAGCTCACCTTAAATTACATGTGTTTATTTTTTGTTTTGTTTTTTAATGCTTTTGAGGATCAAAATTGTTCTATGAGGACACAATGATATTTGAATCTCTTGCACAGACAAACATATGTCAGGCAAAACCGCATACTGTTAATTGAAAGCTGCTTCCAACACATCAGAAGAGAATTGTTGTTTACCCAAAGAAGGTAGTAAATTGTTTCATGGTCAATGTTGTTGCATTTTCTTGTGTGTATGATTCCTTTGTATTATGAGCCCATTGTTGTACTTCTGCCTTGCTGTGCTTATGGAATATTTCACACAAAAAATCTAATTTTATNNTAAAACAGACATAAATGAATAAATACATCTTCAGTTAAAGATATAATCTCAAAGATTTTCATTTAAATAAACATCTGTTAAGTCACTATCCATCACCGAAAGATGCAACACAATGGCGATTGAGCCTATGGCCCACTGATGAAAGCCCTTGCATTTGCAGTATTACGACCCCGTTTTCGGGAGCGACTTTCCCGGAAAAATCACAAGCGGTGCACAGTTAGGCTTTTAACAAGGCTTTTAACGCAACAGACTTGCTTTTCAACTCACCTGTGTGTGAAGCGGTGTACTGTTATTTCCCATCTCTGCTAGCGTTGTGAGTAAACGGTTATTATGGCCGAACAAACAAAGAAAAGATCGATGACTACAGACGATGAAACTGAAACTGAAGTGAGGTCCAAAAACACACCTGCAATTACCGATTATTGCCATAGGTGCCATGAAAGACAACGAAATGAAAATCTTCGAGGTTACTTCTTTAAGCCCCAAAACACATTTGTAGAAATGTGTCCACATAGAGGCAAGTTTAAAATTGACCCCTCAAAGCATGAATATCTTTCCTTTGAAATGTGGCAGCTAATGTTACATTATCTGTAGCATCTGATCTCATTTATATTTACATTTTTGGCAGGTAAGAAATCATCTGTGAAAAAGTTTGCTGCAATTAGAAGAAAATATTTTAATTTATGTTTTTTCTATACTCTCTCTCATCCTGTGCAGGGTGGAGTTTCGGAGCCCTGGATAAGTTTCAGTCTCTCAGCAAAAGCAGACAGACAAACATATTCACACATACATTCACACCTACCGGCAACTTAATTCACCTAACCTGAATGTTCTTTCTTTTCTTTTTTTTACTGTGGGAGGAAATTGGAGCATCTGGAGGAAAAAACCCACGCAATTTGTGTGTCACCAACATTTAAACGCAAACACTAACTGACAATGCAAGGGACAAATTAGCAGCGCTCAAAGCATCGAAACATGGAGACTTCACCAGGAGGCGCTCCATTAAATATTTGATTCACCCTCTTGCAGGTTGTCTAAGATTATACAAATAACAATGCGTGTTCTGTTCATGACAATTTTCATCTGTGACTGTTTTATTTTGAAAATAATGGTCACAATCAGCAGCGACAGCGTGTAGCTGTGTATCATTTTGCCTCAAAATGTCTCGAAATTGACATTAGCAGCCTGTTAATAATCATACCCTAGAAATTTTTACTCCATTATACAGCATGGTTTTGTACTTCAATACAGTCATATCTAACAATGCTCAACACCGGTGACAGAATGTAAATATTTCATTTCAAGAAGCTAGTTTCTCAAGGAGCAAAATACATCCTGCAGTGCTGCTGCTCAAAACACATTATTAATTTATGGATTTGAAACCCCACCAATGCTTCCTCTATCTGATATTATACCTTTCAAAGTTGTGCACATCTCAGAGCATTTTATAAAGTCCCTGTCTGGATATTACTTTGCATGCTAGATCGCCCTCCTCTTCTTGCCAAGAGAGCAAGCGCACGCATATGAATCGAGGAAAGAAGACATAGAAAATCTTGTACAATTTCTGGTTATACTTTTCCTGACACGCTACTAATCATCTGCTTTCTGCTGTTATTTTTCAGGAAGCGTGTGTTTACCTTTACCGGAAGACATGTGAAGTCATTTCTGCCTCTGCAGGAGCCACTAAGATGAATAAGTCCATAACAAGATTCTTATTTTTCTCCACCACTATCTACACATTCACTCAAGCGCTTGTGTTTCAGCAGGACTCGTATATCAGGAGTATTGCATCAGGCTGGACACATTTAACATCTTTTCAAATCTTTTATGCTTTGTGGGTTGGGTTGTTTTATCACCACTTCTCTCCCCATGTGTTCTGTAGGCCACTGTGTGAGCTTGTAAAGCATCTGGACATGTTGCTGCAATGTCATGGTCCATTTTCACCTCTGGCCTAATGATGTCTCCCTCTATGTCTACACGTTTAGCGACGCTGAGGACTGGTTCTGCGAGTGCCCCCCGCTCTACACAGGCCGGCTGTGCCAGTTCAACGCCTGTGAGCGCAACCCCTGCGGTCACGGAGCCACTTGCATCCCAAAGTCGCCGTTGGAGGCCGTGTGCCTCTGCCCCTTCGGAAGACAAGGTCTACTGTGTGACGAGCGTAAGTGTTACAAAGAACAGCTCCACGCAGATCAATGCAGCGTAGACTTAGCAGCTTTATTAAGAGGCTGATCTGCGAACAGTTGGTGAATGAGAGCCCTGAGCAGTTGGTAGAATGAGAGTCTGTTGTTAAGTAAAGGGATTAATGGAACTAAATTGTGCTGAAAAGGCAGAAACGTCTTCCTGCAGCAGTAGAGTCAGATAATCAAGGCAAAACTCACGGCTGCTTTGCTGAATATTCCAAAAGACTCTTTTTTTAGTTCATAGGATCTTATTTCCCAACAACTGTAATTTCAGCCGTGTGACTCAAAGCAACTTCTCTTAAGAACTTTTTCCTCCAAATGTCAGGCGTCTGCCGTACAGCAGGGTGTTAATGTGTTCTCACATTACCAGGAATATTGATAAGCAAGCCTGCTGTCACTTTTCGTCTGTCTGTGGTCACTTATTTTCCATTTCATCATAGGTTACCGTATAACACAATACCCTGGCATACAATAACTTTCTGTTTCCATCACACAGCAACTCCACAGCTATGAGGAAGTGATTTGATCAAGTGGCATAAAATGCTGACATAATGTCTGAACTGTTAGCATTTTGACCCTTGTGCAGATCAGTTCATAATAATAATGCAGTTATCTAACAATGGAAACAAAAACAAATGCTCTGTAGTAGTTATATACTATATTGAAACACAAAAACAGGTGTTATAGTCTCCACCTAAGCCGAGACATTGAAAATGTAAGCTGCAGCTGTTGAAGGACCACTGGAACAACTTATTAACAGAATACATTAACTCATTAATGACCAAATCTGTGTTTAATGCTAATTAGGAAATGTTAGCATGCTAACATGCTAAACTAAGATAGTGACAATGGTAAACATACCTGCTAAAACATCAGCACGTTAGCAGTGTTATTGTGACTATTCTAGCATTATGATATTAGCATTTAGCTCAAAGCTCTGCTGTAGTACAGTCTCAAAGAGCTGCTAGCATAGCTGTTGACTCTTGTTTATTGTCCTGTTTACTCAGAATTGTGGGGAANNAAAAAAAGGCTGTCACAAAAAGCTAATAGCTATTTCAGGATGACCAAGACGTTACAGAAAATGGGAAAGTGTGGTTTATAGTGGTTCAAGAGCTGTTTTAAGTGTCTACTCTATAATTCCAAACAGTAATACCATAAGAAGGAGGCTTCACAGATCGCGGTTCTCGGAAACAAAGGGTTTTGCTTGACTAAACTGACTGCAGGAGCGGCAGGGTGCTTGGCATATAAGTCGCTCAGCCGTGTCACAGCCCCTGACAGACTCTCAGCACCCACATGCCAAACAGAGCAATCTAACTTTCCAGTGTCACACTAAATATGTGGCTGACATTTGAATTTGAATCCTGATAACATCAGATAAGATCAGAGGCAAACACTGATCACTCCTGAGGTCCCCTGCCTCTCTGGGCTTTTTTTGGTGCGTGTATCACTGTCAGTGATGCAGTAGCATTTAGAAAAAGTTGTTTGTCCTTGCAGGAAACATGAGAGAGCAAAATGTTTTTTCAAGATATAGCCTAATATTCTCAGCTCGTGGTTCCCATGTGCATATAATATATAAGGTTGATCTATGAACAAGCAGGAAATAGAGGAAAGGAAGACCAGGAAGTGCTGTTGATGCTGGAATGCCTCAAGAGTGGAGTTCATGAAACATTAATGGATATTTAAGATGACTTCACTCAGAATTATTAATGGTCTACCTTTGTACACAAGTTGCCCATAACTTCTGTTAAAGATTCATGTTTAGAATTAATAGAGAAAAAAACACTGAAAACAATACGCTGCATGATGTGAAATATACAGTAGTACTAGTACAGTACTACCACTTCTTGTTTCTCAAATCTATCAATAGTTTATGTCTGTTTTAAATATTAGCTTTGTTTTCAAATTATAACGCTAATGAGTGTTTATCATTTGAATTTTAAATCTTTCCAGTCAAGGATGGTTGCTAACACTGATTTTAACACAGCCTCACAATAAACAGCCAAACAACAGCCAAGTGTAGACATACAGTTATGTAATGGAGTCTTTTTTTAGTACTTCTTATTGTCATAGGTACATTTTTTACAATCCTTTTCTCAGAGGTTTAAATGTTCATGCTTAAACACTGTGCAGCATTACTCTGCATCAGCACTTCAGTGTAGTATTGATTTAGTGAAGTTTCCCTTAACCTTGCATTGTTCTGAGATTGAAAAGAATATAATAGCATACTGTATACAGTATTTCTAACTCAGGTTGTTGTTTTCCCAGCTGCTCTGTGGCAGCTAAGATGCACACCATACGCGTGCAGTTTTTGTCAGAATGCATTTCACAATCTGGTGCCGCATGTCATTCAGTTTTTCTTCTGCCGCTCATATTGGTTTGCACCATATTACACAAATACCCAGCAAAGTGTGAAATGCTACGTAATATTATTTGACAGTGTGGTGTTATAATCCGTAGATGGATGCATTTCACAGAGGCAGCCCATAAGCTTCTTTGTTAATAATATGTTCTGTAACCACTAGTTACCTTCCACAGTATTTCAAAGTGTTGCACAATGATGAGTTAGCAATCAGAAAGTATGAGTAGGAACACATAACTGTATACCACACCGCCTCAATGATTTGTGTTGATTTTATATTTATACATCACATATAATGCTCTTGCCACATGCCTGAGAATAAGCAGCAGTTTGCGTAATGGTTGAATGAGTAGAATGAGTAACAGAAACCTAAAGATTTACTCAGTAATTCAGTTCTACAATCCTATCACCTCCTACATCACAAGAGTTATTATGTGATTTTGAATGAATGCTGTTTAGCACACCCGAAGGTAACTGACAATAAAGTCAACCTTTTCTCAGGCTTAGAGTTACTGTATGAGATTAAACCCGCCTGCAGGATAATTCTGAAATATGAAACTTTAAAGTCTTTTAGTGTGTGTTGAATAAGGTGTAGGTGGGGTGTTTTATTTTAGGATTTGCAGAGAATTCACTCATAATCAAGACCACATGCAAAATCGAATGAAATGCAAATGGAGTATTGGTTTTATGAAACTTACAGTGTTCAGTTTTTGTGGACACTGTGTCAGAGAGGTGTAGATTTAACTCTCTGTCAATCCTTGTACACTTGTCCCATATGCAAACCCAGCGTAACAAACACTTGCAATGTGATGAAACTTAATAATACAACGCTGCAAACTTTTTTGAGACGTTAACACTTCTCTGACAGTCTCAGCGAACATTTGAACAACATAGCCCTCACAAAGTTAGCAATTAAAGCGGAGCTGTTTTCTTGGATTTAATTACAGTTCATGACATTTTGTTTACCGCTTGTACATTTTTGAATAGATTGATTTGAAAAATCATTCTTTTCCAAAGTGATATGACACAGATGTTAATAGGCATTCAAAATAAGTTTATAAATAAATCCACTCTGATAAAAAATTATATAATTGCAAGATCAAATATTATTCAATATAAAACAATTAATGACATAAAACAAATTTGTAATGATAACATTTCTTATTAATTCCTGTCCATCTAAAATGTCAGAAGCTTAATTAATTTGTACAGAAGGCTCAAAGGTAATTCATCCATGAACAGAGTAAATAGCCCCCTAACACACTCAATTTAATTTAGTAATAATGGCTGGCATGTTTGTATCTGGTCTGAACAGGTGGGAAGGGCACACACAGCTCAGTTGTTATTACAGGGCGAAAACGTCATCATATCAATTCAAACACACACCGCAGCTTAAAAATAAGCTGTACCACTCAGGCCATTCCATGAAACAATAGGCAAATAAAGCCCTACCAGACTAGAGATGATAACACAAGCATTTCCAGCTTTATTAATAATTTAGCAGCCAAACAGAGCTGAGGGCAGTCGCAGAGGGGAGCTCTGAACCCCTCTTAGCCATCGCCTGGGGCTGCAGAGGAATATGCAAGGTGTTCCTGGCGAAGAAGAGCAGTTTTGTGTTTGAATCCTCACTGCTGTGTTTAAAAAAAGCAGCGTGAAATTTTGAATGAGCATGGGAAAATTTACATTGAGTCCCCAGTGTAAAATCAAGTAGATGGGTGTGCTGAGAAGAGAGAGCATTATTGAATCAACCATGCATTCTGAATTAGTAAACTTGAGATTGTAATTGAATATCAGTGGGATTATTGTGCTACCCTTGTGAACATTGAGTATGAAGTGATGCTTGCTTGCCAGAGCCCTTCCTAAACAGCTACTAATGAAAATAGAATAGGACTGAAGAGGTGATAGTATTTGAAAACAGGTCATCATGTAATAGCATTCAGAAAAGAAAATATTTCACTAACCCCTGGTATGTAATGTGTAGCAATAGTGCCATCTTTTGGCAGCCTGTGGCGGAGATGATGAATCAGACCTGTTTTCTCTCAATTCAAACAAGATTACCACACAGACACAATGAGCCCCACATCAGCTAACATTAGTCACATTTTAGCACAAATATGAAATAAATAAATAAATGTGTTTGTTTTGCAGGCATCAATATAACTCGTGCCAGATTCAGTGGGAGCGATGAGTTTGGTTACACTTCCTTTGTGGCATATTCCTCCATCCCGAGCCTCAGCCTGTTCTACGAGTTCAAGCTGAAGTTCACACTCGCCAATAATTCGTCTGCTGTGAAAGACAACCTGATGCTGTTCGCTGGGCATAAAGGACAAGGTGAGCTCAATCCAGACACCCGCGGCGCAATTTAAAATAATTCTTACGGTCAAATGAAAAGAGGAAAACAAGTTTGAGATGCCCCCTTAGTTGGATTTTAGTTGTCAAACTTCATTAAGGATTTTAAAAGAAATGCTATTGCCATTTTGAGAGGTTTCACCCGCTGTGTATGGTAATGTGCTATCTAATAGATTTCCACTCTCCTCTGAGATCCTCTAATCAAGAGGATTCCCTAAGGATTTTCTTTCTTGGCAGATTCTGAGACATTAATAATGAGTCTTCCTGCAGTCCAGCAATTAGTTGATTTCCAGCTAAACTGTTATTGTTCTTGACTTTCAAAGGAAGCGTGCTGGCACTGCTAGCTCAAAATGAACATGTGAACCAGGCATCTCAAAAGTATCAGTGTTGATCACATTAAACAGACTTTGAGGTGTAGGTGCAATGTGATGCTGTCAGCAGCCATCACTTTAAATTAGGATCTGCTCTCTGTGGGGTCAGATTTGGTAGCAGGTAACTGCCGTGCCTTTGTCACCAGCATATTTCAGAAGAAGAGTAAAAAAACAAAAAAACAAACAAACACAAGATCTTGTGGATCTTCTGCACTTGTTTTCTCTTGAGAGTGCAATTCATCAAGTTGGAGGCAAAAACAAGAGCAATATGAATAATGAAACACTTGTCAGGAGTGTGAGCAGCGCTGTTGGAAATGGTACAAATTCAAAGACACAATATAAGAATAGATGAAATATGAACAATTCACATGGTAATTGGTTTAATGAAGTGGCATCTTTGATCACCACCACCAAGGAATGAAGCAGAGGTAATTATTTCATGGCAGTGATCAAGTTGTACGGAATTAAACGAGCAAAATATATAACAGCACATGAAACACATGATAATCTAAAATTAATCTTTAAACAAACAAATGTATCATTTATTGTAAATTATAGATGTAGTGTTTATAATTTTACTGAAAGCAGAACACATTTTTCTGTTTGAGGATGAGTTTTTGTATTATATATATTTGTCTACTGTGCTCATGGCAAACTTTTTATGTGTCTTCCAGGAAACGATGGTGATGACTTCCTCGTTTTGGGTCTACGCAATGGCAGAGTTTTGCATAAATTCAACCTCGGATCAGGTGTAGCAACCATAGTCAGCGATCGACTGAACCACCAGATCGACATTCACACCGTTACATTTGGAAGGTCCAAGAAAACAGGGTGGCTGAAGGTGATTTGATGATTAGAAAAGTGTCATTTTTGGAAAAAGGAATCCAACTAGTAGGGCATTGGGCCACCACGAGCCACTAGAACAGCTTCTTCCAAAATAGTGATTCCCATCCTGGGGGTCAGTGCCTTTCAAGAGGGTCCCAAGGTAAATCTCACCAGAAAATAATATGTATTTCTGTTAAACAACATTTTGTGTAACAGAATTATTTTATGTTTTTGTACATCTTTACCTATCCTTCTTCTTGTGAAATACGTAATGATTCTAGGTTTTCAGGCTTCTAAAAATCCTTCAAGTTAAACAATCTGAGAAGGAAAATGAACTCTTTAGTTGAACTGCTCAAGCTCATGTCCACACTAAGGCCATATTGTCATTGCACACAGTAAGTACCAGTGCAACAAAATACAGTTTAGCATCTAACCAGATGCCAAACAGTAGCAAAAGTGCATATGGAGACATATAAAGGTAAAGTAATGTACAGAATGAATAACAAATAAGGAAGTAGAGAAAGAAGGGATGTAACTGTCATACTCTATATACACAAGCCCATTTATTCACCCTTTTCTTCAATTGTCACCTGACTGTATGTGGTACAAAGTTTCTATATTGTACATGCACACACAATCACTATACTGTAGATTTGTCCTGCCTGGTGTTGGTGGTGTAGGCTGGTAAATGGTGTTATAGTGAGGTGAATGTTTCCTTGGAACCCATCAGGTTTCTTTGTAACAACAAATCATTTTGGTCCAGTGATCAGGTAGAACAGGATGTTCGCATCACCTAAGTGTGGCTGAAAAATCTGCAGGAACGGTGAGATGCTATCGAGTCAGCAAGGGCCGAGATCCCTGGGGAATCGATGCCTCGAAGAATTTAGTCAGTTCACAGGCAAAAACACGGGAGTGCAGCAGCTACTGTGGCTAATAAGTGGATGCTGCCTGAATAACTCAGTGATCAATCCGAGGTCGTACATTTTGTCAACTCTGGCAGATTTTTAAATAAATTGTGCTCCCACACTGACGCCTACAGATGTTAGACTTTAGCTTGTGTATTGACATTTAACTATGTCTTTCTCAGGTTGACGGACAACGTAACAGAACAGGATCCTCTCCGGGACCCCTGGCGGGCCTCAATGTTTTCAACCAGCTCTTTGTGGGTGGATATAATGAGTACACCCCTGAACTACTGCCACTTGGCTCCAGGTTCCGCCATGGCTTTCAGGGTAAGACTGCTACGGCTTTATTACAACCCAACTCTGCTGTCTGGAGTAAGAGCACTGGGGCTTGGAGTTTCTCCCAGGATCTCTGTCTCTTTGTAAGCAGAGGGGAAATTGTGTAATGAAAAGGGAGTTACAGGCTCGGACTACGTATGAGTCCAGAACAGAGCTTTGAGGTTGATTGTATCTGCACCTTTAATCTCTTCACACCCCGTACATTTTTTGCGTTGTGTGCAAATCCATTCCTCTGCTGATAAGTCACTTAAACAAGGGGGCCATGCAAATAATCTTTGTCATCATCGACATCGTTTCTGCTTTCTCTCAGGTGACCCCGTGTAGGAATGTATTCTGGAGAGCATTCATTGTGCCTGCTAATGTGCGGAGCTGTGGAGCAAAATTGCCATAACCGTAATGATGACAACAGCTATGAATATCATCATAACCATATTCAGCAGTCTCTGCACTACAGCAATGAAGCTTGTTATTATAAAATGTCATGGCAGATCCATTTGCGGTGAACAAGAGCTTTTTATGTTTAAGGACTGGAGCAATTTTGTGCGTTTTCTTATTTATCATCATATAATTCATTTTTCTGCTCACCAAATAAACCTTCAAAAATCAAATCAGCTATGGTAGAGCGTCGGTTTGCCCGTGCTGTATCAGACTGTCATTGTCCCCAGGACTGGTAAGCACTACCTGAGCCAGGCGACACTGGTGGAACCATAACCTCTCTGCTCGGGATGTAATGAGAACTCATGAGCGTCTAATCAGATCTGTGTGACCTTCCTTGAGCCCTAATCATGATGGCTGGCAGTGAACACACTGATAATGCACTTCACTCCCAGTTATCAACAGATCCACACTCCCCTGTGGAAAGGTGGCAGAGGAGGTTCTGTGGCTGCTGGAAAAAAAAAATCAGTTACTCAATTTGAGCTGTTGATCAAATAACAAGAAATGGGGGAAGTTTGTCGAGCCTGTCTATTAAAAAACTCTGATTTCATGCTGCTTTGATGCAGATATTTTTTTTATCAGACGTGCTAAAAGATCTTGAGGGTCATTTCCTTTTGAACTTTAGTCTTTTTTTTATTTTTAAAGATTGCCACAGGAACTTGGTAGAAAATAGTATTCTGTAACACAGTTTTGTAAGAACATGTTTTCTGCAAAAAACAATTTACTGCACATTTTACTTTCAGCTTTTTCCCTGACAGGTGTAATTGCTAGACTTGGCTCCTCAGGTCTCTTGGTTCTGTTACAAGAGGCAGTGTGTGCTGCTAAAACAAAAATAACCAGCTTTTATAATCTTCCTTATGAATCTGCTTCGCTTTTGGACGGTCTTTGTTTTGCAGCACCGCAACCATCACTTGAGTCTGCCAAGTAGACAGCATCATGCCATGAATATTCATGAATGAGCATGACATTTCCCCTGCATCCTGTTTATGCCAATGACTAATGCAGCAGAGAGAAGGGAGTCTGCATGTGCAGATGACTGCGAGGCTTGTGCTCGGGCCTTATATTTATAGAAGGCCCTGTGCTCTGCAGGTACAGGCCAAAGCAAATATTGTCTTGAAAGAATTGAATAATGAAAGCAAAAAGCAAATATGATGAGGGAGATGCATGATGACAAGGGGGGAAAAAAACTTGGATTTAAAAACTCGGACATCTTGGATGTGAACTGGAAGAGACTGCAGAGGTTTTAAACCATCTAATTCAAGAGTTAAGTTAGCTAATAAAGTATGCGTACTTGATATAAAATCCTGTGGTGTCACACGATAAAATAAACAACCATCAAAGAAATTCACTTCAAACACTGCACACATTTTGAGGAGTGTTTCCTTTTTATTGGCCTTATTTGAGTGGGAAACACAATTCAGATTAATCACATTTTAGCGTGTGCACCTTTGATCTTCATTCAAGGAAAATAAAGAACGTTGTGTTTCCTCTGATAATCCCCTATCAGAGAAATGAAAGCTCTCCCTCTGACATCGGTGTGTTTGTTCTTTTTTTTCTTTTCTTTTTTTTTAAAGGGTGCATTTTTGATGTGCAGTTTTGCACAAGAAGAGACAGAAAGTTCCAAGTACTGGGACAGCCTGCGGGACATCCAGCCTTTGGGCGCAGCGTGGGTCAGTGCGGAGTCACCCCCTGTGTTCATGTCCACTGCAGAAATGGAGGGACGTGTGTGGACTCCGGCTCATCTGTGTAGTAAGTGGAAATAAACAATATTTGCAATCATTTTCTGATTATTCATAATGATTCCACTCGTGAATAAAACATGTAGGCTTTATAGTTGAGTTGCTGAGCTTTGCATTATGTGTATATCCCCATGTGGATTGCGAGTAGACATCAATGACCTATAGAAAATCAGTTACACAGTGCAAGTATAGTGAAAGGAAATGACAGTGTTTACAAGCTTTTCACAGTGTCTGACTGTGTCCGTCTGCAGTTGCCAGTGCCCATTAGGATGGAAGGGAGCACTCTGTTCTGAGACCGTGTCTGTGTGTGATGTTGAGCACAGTCCCCCTCCTCTGTGCGCCCACGGCTCCACCTGCATCCCTCTCCCGAATGGATATACCTGCCAGTGCCCCCTGGGGACTGCGGGACTCTACTGTGAGAAAGGTTTGCATCATTGAACCCTAACTGTATCTTTATAAGTGTTTTTTTATTTATTTATTTCATAAGATAAGACCTTCACCATTCAATTGTTTAACTGCTCTTTGTTTTGCCTGTTCAGCTGTGACCATCAGTGATCCATTCTTCAGCGGTAGCCAGTCTTCATGGATGTCATTCCCACCTATGAGTGTTAGACACAGGACTGTTTTGCAGCTGCAGTTCCAGCCTTTATCACCTGATGGCATCCTTGTCTACACTGCACAACATCTCAGTGCCAGAGCTGGTGAGGACATTCAATTCCCTATTTAGGGCCACGTTTATTTTAATAAATGAAATATTATGTTGTGTGTGTTGAACCCATGGTGCACGTTACACATGCCAACCATTCTTTGTTGCAACAGTATAATGAAAGAATAATACGTGATAGAAACTTTGCACAAATACGCTCCGTTGAGTAGATGATATAATGACATTTTGGAGCGCTTTCCATAATTCTGTACATTCATAGGGACATTTCTTCTTGAATTATTCTTTAAACTTTAAGTATTTCATGTTAAAAGGCATTTGAAAAGAGGTATCGTAGCATTTTGGTATCATTGTGCACTCACTGGCATAACTCTATGTAATGTGTAATGTAAAAGTGATTATAGTTAATGTCAGGTAGCTCACGTAGAAGTATTCTACTGACAGACGTCCCCAAAAACAGTAAAAATTGAAGTGTCAATTCACCAAAATTAAACACACAACAAAATATATTTTCTTACTTACCTCTAGTGCAGTTGTTCCGAGCCTGGATGTCACAAGATTAATCGTTTCAAGGTGATTCACGGGACAGGAAAAAATGAAAATATTGTTCTGCTACTCAGATTAAGATTCTTTCATTAGGTTTTTCTCTGATCTTTGCTTATTTCTTGTAAAATAGCGGAACGTTTTACCTCCTCAGGCCTCAAACAGCTACTTAAATGATACAATTTGATTTGATTTGATTCTGTCATAAACAACATCCAGTGTAAACATACTGTACATAACACACTCAAGATATTCACAAAACGAAGACCAAGAGAAAACCAAATGACACAGATTTAATCCATTACATCCAATAAAACAACTGAACCACTGCTCTTGTAGTATCCAGGCTTGCAGAAAATGTTACCTTTATTCTTTCAAGTTTTCAGATGTCTGTCTCAGAGGTTTTCGGCTTTTTTTTGTTTGTTTGCGTTGCTCAGAGCATTTAAACATTACACTTAAAAACAGTAATGTGTCTTTACATAAACAATGTCTTTACAATGTCCTAACTGATGTGAACAGTTACGTTGGAACTATTTTCTAGAGTAGAAATAGTAAGTGAACTGACCCTTTTATGAGAAAGAACTTTCTAACTTTCTACGAAACTGCTGTTTTATTTTCTTCCTATAGGAGACTTCTTCTGCCTCTCCTTGACATCTGGGTTTGTCCAGCTGCGATATAACCTTGGGGACGGCACCCACGTCCTGCAGTCTGTTGAGCGGGTGGACTCGCACGGCAGGACCTGGCACACGGTGAAGGCCGGCCGATTTGGCCATCAAGGCTTCCTCAGTCTGGATAATAAGGAGGTCAGAGAGAATGTGACCGAGGGGATGACCACCCTTGATGTTGCTACGGACATCTTTGTCGGGGGCGTGTCCACTCTGAGCTTCGTCTCCACAGATGCAACTGAAGGGGAGCCAATGGGCTTCACTGGTGGACTAAGAGAGCTTATAGTCAACGGTCAAGAGTTTGAGTTAACAGAGACGGGGGCAATAAGTGGAGCAAACGTAGGGGACTGGGATGGGACTGCCTGTGGGTACAAGGTGTGCCAAAACAGAGGTCGCTGCTTGGCAATAGGAAGTGACTCATTCACATGTGAGTGTCTGCCATCGTGGACCGGCTCTGTGTGTAACCAGTCTGTCAGCTGCGTAAACAACATCTGCAAACACGGTTCCTTATGTGCTCCATCTAGTGTCACCTCATACCGCTGCATATGCCCCTTAGGGTGGGGAGGGAGGTACTGCGACACAGAAATAGCCACAGACACTCTCAAGTTTGTGGGGAACTCGTATGTTAAATACCATGACCCCAGATACAACACAAGAGATTTTAAATACACACAGGTTTCTTTCAGCTTCCACACGAGCTCCAACGACAGTTTGATAATGTGGATGGGAAAGGCTGAGCATGAGGATGACGACTACCTCGCAGTTGGACTTGAGAACGGACACCTCAAAGTTGCAGTCAATCTCGGGGAGAGACTTTCCCTCCCAATGACTTTCAGGAATCTCACACTCTGCTGCAACAGATGGCATAATGTCTCCATATCTTTAAACAGCACAGTCATCCAGGTGTTCCTAAACAATAAGAGAGTCCTTTTCAAAGACGTGGACCCATTTGAGCGTTATGTGGCCTTGAACTATGGCAGTAAACTTTACTTTGGAGGATTTGAATTATACAGAAATGTATCAATTGTCACTTCTGGGTTGTTTGCAAAAGCCTTTGAAGGAAATCTCAGAAATGTTTACTTGTTTAAAGATACCAAGCCGCTGCTGTTTCTCAAAAATAGTGAGGGTTTTAATATTTATGACGGCAATGAATAGTAGTAACTCCTGACTCCTACAATAGCATGTGACGTGATCTTAAACTTGATATTAGTTGTGTTTTAGAACGCCCTATAAACAACTAGTCCATGAGGAGACTTGTGTAAAACTTGGCAGCAGTTAGGTTCCAATTTTTTAAAGGAGAGTTCACAATAAACTATATTTTACTATTTGTTTCTTCAACACTGTACAGCTCGATTTTCATCTGACTTTTTATGGATCATAGTGGTTTTATTGGGATGTGGGTACACTGTCTGACTGGGAGCTACACTTAACAAAACTCAATGAAATACCTCAAACAAATATGTTCGAAGCCCTGAGAGTCAGTCACTTTTCTAATGTGAAAGGACAAATTTCAAAAACCCGTCATCTGATGTAAATTCCTTGGCAGACACGTCTGTTTTTGTAAATAACAACTTCACTGTCTAAAATGATTGTAATAGCACAATGTGAATCAGTATCCAGGTGGTTTTACCTTTAATACATTTAGAAAGAAATATGAGAAGTTTTTTTTTATAATCAATAATAAAAAAGGATTAGCTTTATTACGAACTGTACACAAACACACAGTGCAAAGGCACACTTAATCTCTAATGTATATTACAAGCCAAAATGTACATACTTTTTCAATAAAAAGTAAGTTTATAAAATATTTAAGCAATTTAAAAGAAATTAAGTTGAAAAAAAAAAAAAGCAAAGCTGCTGTTTAGATCACGGTCCTCAGTTAAATGTTTTCTGTGTTACATTCATGCTGACTTTCACCAACTGGTCCACACTTGTTTTGTATGTTACGAGACTGAAAACATTTACTGATCGTCTGTAGTCGGCACAGCAGCTCCATATGAACAAGATATATACAATAAAAGGTTAAAAACTTCAAAATGTTTCAATATTGAGTTCCTCTTGGTCTGAAGAGAACATAGCTATAAAGATCTTCACAGTCCCACTGAAATGATATTTCATTTTGGCTGGACTGTCAACAACATAACATGGAACTTCTATGAAGGAAATGGCATATAAGCTGCAGGCCACTGTATAAAACAAACAACTCCACTATCGGCCAATATAGCCGAAGTGGTTTAAACCAGCCAACTGACCAACAAGCTAACAATCTTTCTGAACACTCGCTAGCAGGGCTTTTAAAACAAAAAAACATAATTATGACTAACTGTCTTTTGAACTTCTCCGTCCGTTCTCATAATCAGAGTCCCGTCTATGTCTGTGTCTGTCCTTATGACGGCTGCTGTAGTCATCGCTATGCTGCCTCTCTTTCCTCTTCTCACCAAAGCGGTCCTCTGAGTGTCCGTGGTGCCTACTCCTCTCTCTGTACTTGTCGTCATGGCTGCGGTCGTGCTTTTTCTCCCGCTCCCGGTCGTGGTGTCTGCTCTTTTTCCCGTGATGGGAGTCCCTGTGATGGCTGTGCCTCCCGTGGTGGTCTCTGTCCTCTGTGTTCCGCGGCCTCTCCCACGGGTCGCTGTATCGCTCCTCTACGCGCTTGAAGTCTTTGGCCAGGGATGGAGGTCGGCCAGGTGGGTCAGAGTAGCTCTCGGGGAATTGTGACTGAAGTCCGGGAGGAGCGTGCAAAGTGCTATCCGGAGCCCACGGTGTGCTGTGGTTCTGATCCTGCGTTTGTGGGGTGGAGAAAGTGTTAGGAGGAGGGCCTGTTGGGTAGTCGTAGCTGCCAGGTACCTGAGGCTGTTGCTGCTGCGATGGGATAGGTGCAGCACTGTTGTATACTGGGAGAGCTGGTGCCACTACTGAGTCAGGTTGGAGCTCAGGGGCTTCCGTGTAACACGCTGTTTGTGGTCCTGTAGAAGGATATACCGTCTGAGTTACTGTAGCACCAGCCTGGGACACGCCAGGATCTTCCTTTTCACTAGGGAATGATCGAATAGTCGCTTGGTTTTCTTCCTCAGGTTTGTTCTTGGCCTGAGAAACCTGTAAATATCCTTGGTGAAATAGTGTAACTGGAACATTTCTAGTGCTGCTCAACACAGGAACAGGTTTAGGACTTGAAGGAGCTGGGTGGCTGGCTTTATCCTTTTGTAGCACCGTCGATTTATCTTCATTCACGCTGGAATATGCTGAAGATTTTTTCAATATTCCACTTAAAGGAGGTTTTGAGCTATTTGTGGGAGCAGAAGCAGGCAGGGATTTTGACTGTGACAAAGAATTCCCTTCAGATGTTCCTTTTTCAGTTTCAGACAAAAGGCCAGCATCGCCTTTGTTTGCAGAGGCAGCGCTGCTAGTTTCGGCACCACTTGGAGCTGTTGACAAGCTTGCAAGGAACGCTTCAGTCGATACATCTGGAGGCTTATCTTTCAGAGAGACCGATGCACCATGGGTCAACACTGCAGCATCCTTTCCTGATGAGTTGTTAGCAGCAGATGTACGAGTCGGGCTGGAGAGCTCTGGTTCAGCTTTAACAGGTTTGGCTTCTTTCTTCTTGATGACAAAGCGCTCTCGTGGTGCAGCAGCTGTTGGACTTTTTGAGTTTCCAGTTGATGCCTCCGTTTTTGGAGCCGGTTGGGTCTTCTGGGTGTCATCTGCTGCTGTTGCAGGTTTACCTCCAACATCTGGCAGAGGTGGTAATTCCCCACCCCAACCTACTAACACACCTGGAAGAAAGCGCAGTGGTTTTTGGGGTTCCTGATTGTTGGTCTCCCCTGATGCAGATGGTTCTGCAAAAGACTCTGTAATTGGCTCATCAACATCTTCAGTAGTGTTAAGTGGTTTGTCCTTCTCTTTATTCTGTGCAACAGTCAAAGAAGAGAGGAAAAATTTCTCGTCCTCCTCTGTTGCTCTTGTTTCTTTTGTGGAAACGGTGATGGGCTTGATTTCAGGAATAATCCTCGCAGTTTCGTTCATGTCCACGGGAAGAAAATCCCTTTTCGGTCTCTGGCGAATTATGAGCCCGAGGAGAAGGTTGGCACGGTTGTTTTCTAAACCTGTCAAATTAAAAGATTCATTAACTTGGAAAGATCAGAAATGCTGTAAGGTGTAATTTACTGAGAGAAAATAGTGTTCAGGTTACCTGGCCCATCAAAGGGAACAAGCTGATGTGGAACTTTTTCAGTGGCACCCAGAGGAATAAGATACATGTCCTTCACTTGTTTCAGGTTATTGGACACCACCCCAAAACGCCTACGACTGCTGAAGTAGGCATACAGAAGAGTATAGGAGATCTCATCTTCCTCCGTCTCAGGGGAGAAGCGAATCAGGCACACCTCCTTTAATTAAAAGAAAAAGCATGCGTCAGTAAAATCCACGATCCATGTAAAAGGAGTCTGACCAGAACTCTTCAATGGAGCAGCTCTATAATGCATCACATGACATTGCAAGTCTGGATGTTAACTGTCTGGACTTAAACTCAAGCTGCTCTTGATCACAATGAAGCATATGTAATTCTGGGTGATTGCATTTAATGATTGAACTTTACTACAGGCTGTATAATCCCTTTAAGAAGGAAAGCTGCCAAAAACGTACTTTTGTTCCAGTCGCTCGAATCTTCTCCAAGTAGTCCCACACCGTCTGTGGACTTATCCTTCCGCCAACTTGAATGCTGTCTGGAAGGTCCTATTGAAAAAAAAAACAAACACATCAAACCTCACTGACAGTTCTCATCTAAAGTACTTTGCAGCAGCTATTCTGACTCTAAATGTGTTCAGCTGTGTTGACTTTACCTCAGTCAAGTTGTCCAAAATGCCTGAGACGGGGAAGGCTTTTGTCACAAACTTTGCCACAGAGTGCATATGAATGAATCCTCGCCACAAGGACTTCAGGTTGGAAAGGAAAGCCGCTTCTTCATCTCTTCCAGCTGTATGATCCGACCTGTGGCGAATACAACAGCAATGAAGCAAGCTTGCGGCGACGAGTCGCACAGGCAAACCACATAGTGTCAGAAATAACCGCTTACCTTCCTTCGTAGCCTGACTGAGCGTTTCGGAAGCTCTCCTCTAAAACGGTGAGGTGCAGGTCGTCGTCCATTGCAGGTGTTGTTGTGCTCTTCGTGTCCTCTGCTTTGGTGGACTGCCTCCTCACCACTGTGGTAGCAACTTTGACCACTTTGGTTGGTGCCTCCTCCACAGGGGGCGCCATACGACCTTATTAAAAGAAAAGTAACGCAACAAGTTGGTACAGAGGAGAGTGACACATTATATGTAGAAAAATGTGGCAATAAAGGCAGAGCTTTATGACTAAGATGAGGGTTCACCTGTGCAGATTTTGCAGTGTAGGTCAAATAAGTGAGACTTGTGTTGGTTGGTAGTGTCTTTCTCCGTCTTCGTACTTTCTGCCTTCTTTTCAGGGGTTTTTGGAGGTTCTGCCGAGACTTCTGTCACTTTGGGAGGAGGCTCAAGCTGAAAAGAGGGAAAAAAACGACATCTGACACGTCACCCTCTTTTACTGGTAAATATACAGTAATGAAGAGTAATATTTGATGTGTCCCCTACCTCTGCAGGCTCAGGTGCTTTCACTGGCTCTTGGCTCTCAATTTCAATTTCACCTTTGTGTGTAATCTTGGTGATTGGTCGTCTCTCTGCCTCTCTTTGCTCTTTTTCAATCATCTCAATAGTCTGTGAAATGAGGAATTTATTGCTTTTTAGAGAGCTACTGAGAGTTTTGAATTCCAAAATTCAACCGTCCGTTTAAATAAAAAAAATGATAAAAGAGGACACAACCTCAAAATATAATGTTAATACTTTATGAGAATCATTGTGAGCTATTAGGTGAATTAGTTATTAGGGTGAATTTATGCGATAAAATTTGTAAGAAGCTACAGCACAGACTTCAGCATTACTTACATGTCGGTTCTCCCTTTGTCGCCAAGCAGCCAATTCTTTCGAGGCCAGTTCCTCAGGGCTCATTCGAATTAGGTTACCAGGAGAAATTTCCCCGTTGAGAACCCTCTTAAAGAGGACCTAAACAATACAATTAAAATAAAGCAAAGGCAACCATAATGTTTATGTTAAAACTGAAATGCAACACCTAGAAACTTCACATTTGGATCATGCCTGATTTTAAATGGTACTTACATTATTTTTAGTATCTTTGAGGTTGAACATTAAGCTTCTGTACTTGTTCTTGTATTTGTTGTCGGTGTCTTTATACAAGTGAAAAAGCTCTCTCTCCGTCTTCTTGGCAACTTCAGAGGCCCTCTCCACTGAGATGTTCAGATCAGACTCCTTCAACCTAAAAAGCGTCACGTTTGATGAACTTAGAACTTATAAAAAACAAAATCAGTATTTACAAAATTCTTTTAATCAATTTTACTCATGAAATACTTACCTCTGTATGAGGATTTCTTTCAGAGAATCACGCACACTTCGCCTGATAGCCTCCACAGACACAGGTTTCTTTGAAGCTGATGGATTCTTACTTTTTGTCTCTTGTTTCAGCTGAACGCCTATGAGGACAGAATGATAATACGTACTGAGCAGGCGTGGGGAAATCTGTGATCACAAGGATTACAAAACATTAAAGATTCACTGAGTTGTGATCCAAAAAGGTGACATACATAGACACTTGCTATGAAAAATGTGTGCAACTTTAGCTGTTATCTAACATCCAAGAAAGGACGTTGCGGATTTTTTATTCTCTTCTGTATTGAAGAAAGAATGCAAAGCAAGCACGTTGTGGATGTAGTTGTGGATGACCTTCAGCAAGCCAGCCTGACCACAACAGTATATACACAAACTGTGTTAGGCAGCAAGATTACATTGGAGTTAAGCATTTTACTTAGTTTGAAGTTGGTTTTGTGGCCACATTTGGGTTCCCAATGTGGAAGCAAACGGCAACAACAGAAGCAACACAACAAAACTGTTTGCAGCTATTTTAAGAGACCCTTACCCTACAGATACACTCCCTTTTTTGTTGTTTGTTATACATTATATAGTGCCCGTATTTGCATCTCCCAAAATGTCCTCCTCGCTCACTTGATGTTTTGAAACTCAACTGTTGACATTTCGAAATATCAACAATGAGCTGGGAGACAATTCTGGGTTTTGGGGAGGTTATGACAAAATTGTTTTAAATATACACCCCTTTTCATACTTTAGGTATTTTTACACCGGAAACATGCAACACCCACATGTGACACCACAAAGCAATCAAATCAGTATTATATATAGTTTCAGAAATCTTTAAAAATGTAGTTCATACACTTCTTTTCTGGTTGTGTAGATATATAATTAACAGCCCCCCTTTTAATTCTCGAGTCTTGTCTAGAATAAATAAAGTCTTATCTGAACTGGCAGTATAAAGGTCTGATAAATAACCTATGTATTAAAAAATTAAAACATTAATGTGTTGTGATTGTCTTCATTCTATCTTGTTTACATATTGTAATAACATTGAACCACAAACCCAGCGAACCTAACCTGGCCTTGAACCCAGTGTGGCATTAAACAACAGAACAAGACAAACAAACAAACTTATTTTTACATTCACAGCCCCTAAAAAAAAATACCTGTTTTATGATGAGCTGCTTCTCTGACATCTGTGGACTGCCTTCTATCAGGATCCTATTTTAGGAGAGAAGTGGAAAAAGTACATTAGCCATATTATTAATATTGCCCGTCATCAAGAAAGAAAATATCAACAAAAATGAACCATGTGAAAAAGATAGCATGAAATATTATAACCCCTCCGGCCAAAGGTTAAAAATGGTGAGTTTTATGTGTGGGAAAATGTTAACCACACACCACCATGTTAACTACACACCCATGTGCAAGCCTTCTGTACAGGCAAAGTGAAAGCAAAAAGACAACAAACCCTTGTGTGGTGGTAACACTGGCTATGATTAATATCAGAGGATGAATTAGCTGGGGGAACAAATAAAATATCCTTTGTATATGAAAGATTTTAATTTCTTAAATGCGTGATCAAACAGCGTTATTATAAGAACTCATGGTGGCATTGCTTACCTTTCTTACTGGTCTGACCCCCCCTGATGTGAGTGTCTGGGAGGGTCCCGGTCGGGGCTTGGGGGGCAGCTTACGATCCTGTACCTCAGTCTTTGCTGGTACTTCCGGTTTGGCTGCACTCAGGGGCTCGGGCTCCACCTTTTTGCTTTCCTCCTCACAGCACTTCAAGCACACGTACATCTGGTCCTCCTCCTCCATCTCACGCACTTTTGTCAGGTCGAGACCAACGCAGTCGCCGTGGAACCAGTCGTCACAGCGACCGCAGCCTACCATGAACCTAAAAAAAGCACGGCTATTATTAAAGGTGTGTTTGCAAATGAGCATTCTGAGCACCACAGAGCAAATGTGACACCAATATTAAAATTTATTTTTTTGTCTATTCAAACACCTGCTCATTATTACCAAACAATAGAGCATTTGATTGTTTTCTAATACTGCAAACATTGTGGTTCATTACAACACAAATAACAATCTGCCTTGATTAAACTTTCATATTGCACAGTACTTCTGTATATTTACAGTGGATGAAGAGCAACACTTACATGTTATTGTGGTGTTTTTTGCACAGGCCACAACAGTTGTTTCCATCCCATACAGTCTCGCTGTTAGCAGGTTGCTCCTCAGCAGTTTCCTTCTTTGCAACAGGAGCGTTATCTGGAATAAACAGCTGTGGCTCATCCACAGAGATGCTTCTTGAATTTTTACTTTTCTGTCTTTGAAGGATCTTTTCTGGCTTTTTCACTTTGGGCTTTTCCTGCCCTCCATCGTCGGGCATCTTTAGAGACTGGCCTGGACGACTGTGCACCGGGTGAGCAGTCTCAGCTTTGGAGCTATTGTGAGGATGAGTATGTTTAGTTGGCCCCTGCTGATCAACACGGTTGCCAGACGATGGGATCTTCTTCACAACAGAGCTAGGTGTACTTGGCGATTTTGGCTTGACTTTACTATCTCCTGTACCCTGTATCTTTTGCATTTTAGTAGCATGCTCACTTTGGGTGTTTTCTGCAGGCCTTTTCAAAGGTGCAATGTCTTTCTTTTCCTTTAGAGATTTCATTTTCTGCAGGTCTTCTCTTTGGATGATCGTGGATGGCGTGTTTTGGGGTACTTTAGGTCCCTTAATCATGTTGTTTGGTTTACCTGAAACCAAGTCCTTATTCTTGTTAGGAGTCAGTCCTTGTTTAGATTTGAGCAGTGTTTTAGCCACAGTCTGTTGTTTTTCCTTACCATCAGTCTTATTACCAACAGTAGTTCCATTATTCTCGTTGTTTTGTGGCTGTTTGATGTCGTCTGTTCCTTTACTGACTGGATTCTGCTTTCCAGAAACACTCTGATTGTCAAGTTTTGTCTCCTGCGTGCAGGCACTCCCCTTTATTGTCCCGTTGGAGGTCTGCACGTCGTTAGGATTCACATATGGGCCCAGCCCGAGGGCTGCATCATCAGCAGAGCTCTTCTCACTTACATCCATCTGTGCCACATTCTCAGGTATGGGATTCTGCACATTGACAGTATTGTCCGGCAACACGGCAAACCCAACGTCCCCACCGTACAATGAACCATCCTCAAAGCCTGCAGACTGGCTCGTTTCAACAGTTTGTGTGTAAGAGGGTCCTGGAAGCAACTCAATCTTGAATCCTCCAATTGTGACTGTCAATCGTCTCAATACAACCGTAGGATTCAACCACAATCCACCATCAAGTTCGTCAACATTAATACGCCCCCCCAGAGTTAATTCTTTCTTCAGCTGGGCGCCTTTTACTCCTTTCTCAATAAGAAATGACTTCTGTAGCCTGTTCGCTGGTTTCCTTCCTGGTCGTCCTCGGACCATGGTGTGGGTGGATGTGTTAGCAGGCTGTGGACCACTGCTATGTTCTGTTTCAACAAGAAGAAACAAAACATAGGAAAATGTGTCACGTCGTACCCAATTTGAAGTTATCATAGGTTGGAAACAGGAACCTAAATGAGCATCAACTTACCGTTTTCTAAATTACGTGGACGTCTCTTCGGCCTGCCAACGGGCCGCTTGACTTGTGTGGGCTCTGCAACTGTCAGTTCACTGCTGAGGCCTGTGGACGCTGAACCATCTTCAAGACCTGCAACAGCCAAAAGAAATAAATGTACTTCATCTCCCTGTGTATTAATGTGAGGGGCACATAATCTATTAAAAACAATCTTAAACACTGATAGTCAAAGATAAATGGCATTCGCATTAGAAAATTAGCCATTTGGCTGACACTGGCACATTTACAATCACTGTATATTGTCTCTTTAAAATATAATAATAAAAGGAAAAAAAAAAACACCACTGAACCATTGCTGAATTTCCCTCAGCTGATGTATCTCCTCAGCATTTTAAGAACCATTTCTTGGTAGTAGCATAGGTTAGTTAGCTTTTATTCAAAGTTTGGATTCAGAACAAATCTACATGAGACATTTTTACCGTCTGTTTTGTCTGTTGACATACCTGTTGAGCCAGCAATCTGAAAAGTGGAGTCCTCATTGTCCAGGAGATTGAACTGAGAGCTTGCACAACCAAACATGGGATCTTTGTCACTGAGCATGTTCTTCAGTGAATCTTCCAGCCGGAGTTCTGTCCCAAACTCATTACTGGCTTCACATTCCAGGTTCTGACCTATTATCAGGGACTCATCCAACTGGTCACTGGGTATTAAATGGTTAAAGGTGTCCACAATATCCATGAATGCTGCTGCCTTCCTGTAAAACACAACAACACAGACAGAATGAAGGGAAAGCAGGCATCAAGTTAACCATTATGATCCAGCACAGTTATGTTAATAATGCATCATCCCAGCAGCACTTTATGTATCTAACTGGACTCAGGGGAGCAATATGGTCTAATCTAAGCAAGCCAGTGAGGATCTGAGCAGATACTCACTGATTTCATAAGCCAAACTAGTTTGAGAAAACTTCTGTAACTGTAAAAAAAAACCTGTATCTACCAACAAGCATACAGTATTAACAAAGTTCCAGCAAGTACTTGTGTATTGTCTGCAGTGTATAACTGTTACATTAGAGACATAACTGCGCATTAGATAAATGTTACAGTTGTTGAACATGGAGTGCGATAAACTTCGCTTCTGGGATGCCTCCATCAGCTATAAATGCTACTGTCCTGCTACGTCGCTAGCATCTCAGTTTTGGCCATTAACGTGGGTCATTCGTGGGCTTTATATAGCCCAAAAACTGTGCACTGCCTTTAAGTTTGAGGTATATTTATGTAAGTGTAGAAAGAAAAGTATTTCCATGGCCAACTTGGAGAACCTTCCTCGAGGAAAGCTAATTTTAAATGACCTGCAGGTTAACGTTTTTAAATGAAGTAAGTTACAACTAGCTACACAACCCGGAGCAGGCCAGAAATTAACAGTACATTAACCAAAAACGCTACTTAAACCTGTCAGCAGACTGGCCTTTAGACGGGTTGATTTAATATCATGTCATATAACTTAACGTCCATATGAAACACCTCGTCTCTATGACCAGGCTCTGCCAATGAGGTGTTAGTGCTAGTGCTAGTTAGCATGCTAACGCTACAGGACGGCTAACAACAATCCGCTGCAGACCGCGATCATAAAGGTTAGCAAGCTAACGGTAACTTATGGAGGAAGTTATCACCCAGTGCAACACGCTGTTTTAAACTCTAGGACTGTTCCTATAAACAGCACTCGCATCAATATACACATGTGCCAGAAAAGCTGAAATATGTTGCACAAAATGTGTAAATATTTAGTTAAGACAGCTCGAGGCTAAATCTGTCACACAGGCTAGCTACGGTCGCTTTAGCATAGGCCTTAGATACCAAGTTTGTTTGTAGCCTGAGTGCTGCTAGCGGACGTTAGATGATCACGCCCACATGCATCTGCTCCAACGCTTGCAGTTTGGATATTTAGAAATATTTATTCCCCATATATATAAAGCTCTTACCTCTCTCTTACTGCAACGCTGTATCCAACTCGTGTAAGATTACATACTAGCACAGCTGCTCCCAGCTCCCAGTAACTTCCTCTAAGTCAGCCGTCATTCGTCCCACTGCTGCAAAGCCCCTGACAGGCAGCGCTGCTTGTCACGTGGCTTCTGTTTACAGGTAGCATAGCAGCTGATAGTGCAGACATATCACACATCTACAGCATGGTTTGCAATGTTTAGGCTTTGTAAACAAGAGTTCAGAGGGGTTAGATGCCTTGGAGAGAAAACTATGGTGTTTGAGGCAACTTTTGAGTCAAATAATGCTTTATTCAGCAGTCCCAGGTAGAGAGAGAAAAAAGCTTCCACACTGACCAAGAACTTCAAGAGGCTCTTCAGGTGAAAAAATGTTCATTTATTTCCATATATAAAAAGTGACAAAGTGAAATATGTCACACCTTTTTGCCTGGAAAGTAAATTAATGTATGTTTTCCTGTTGTTTATTTTTTGAAAATGCAGGAACCATCAAGTTCAAAGGATATTTTCAACCTGGGTGTATTTACCATGGTAAAAAGGCAGGTCAAAAGTCCAGAGCTGCAACGATTAGTCAATTAATTGTCAACTATTAAATTAATCACCAACTATTTTGATAATTGGTTAATCATTTTGAGTCATTTTTTAAGAAAAAGTGTCCAAATTCTCTGATTTCGGCTTCTCAAATTTGAATATTTTCTGGTTTCTTTAGTCTTCTATGACAGTAAACTGAATATCTTTGGGTTGTGGACAAAACAAGACATTTGAGACGTCAACTTAGGCTTTGGGAAACAGTGATCAACATTTTTCACCAATTTCTGACATTTTATGGACCAAACAACTAATCGATTAATCGAAAAAATGATCGACAGAATAATAAATAATGAAAATAATCATTAGTTGTAGCCCTACAAAAGTCCATACAATAACACTACCAGACAAGTATTAAAAATAGTTTAATTAACACACAATCAAGTCAAGTACTTTTTGACTGATTTATTACTTATAAGATGAACACCAAAGCCATTTGAAATTTGTAAATGAAAAAATAAAGAAGGTGTACAAAGATTTGTCCAGCCTAGGAGGATACTGCTGTGCTCTGAAAACATAAAAGTGGTACTCTTCAGTCTCCAGTATTTGAACCATATGAACCAGCCATTCAGAGCTGCCCCTATATCTTAAATCACAGTGGGAGCACATGATCATACAATCTAATTCTAATTCTGAATCAGGTTTGTGTACAGTGAGTGTCTCTGGTTTAGCAGCCATTGTTTCAAAGGCTGAAGCAAAGCCAACAATGCTGCTGGCCAAATGAAGTGGAGGCTCATGAATGAAGCCGTTGTTATGTTAACAACCTCCTTATAGTCCATTGTACTAGCTGTGCTTGAAGAGCACTGAAAACCAAACAACTTTTGATGAAACTGAACGACCTCTGGTGGAAAAAATATATCAGATACGTTTTACAGACTTACATCACTTATATCAATTAATTAGCTCAGCTTTTAATTACGAAAATAGGAGCAACTCTCAGGATGACAGCAGGTTTTCTATCCTATCCACTAGTTAACTGCTTTCAGCAAAGATGGCAGCACTGAAAAACAGTAGACTTCTTCGTCCCAAGGGCCAGAAAAGACCACCACTAAACAAAGAAGGTGTTTCAGTTTAATTTAAAGGTACTCTATGGTAAGAATCAGCTACATACAATGACTTTGAATACTGGTATAAACTGACCATTGCATTTGAGAGATAATACATTTACAAAGATCTTTAATTACTTTCATATTCAATATCGTTTGTGTTGTCCACATTTTGTACCTTTCACACAGTCTTTCAAAAAGGAGATCTCCAGAGCTGCTAGTCCTGCAGTTCTTTGCTCTGCTTTTACACACCCAAGCTAATAAAAGTACGAATGGGCAGTTCTGGGTTGAGAAACACTGCTAATATCGCAATTGTGGAGAAGTAAACTAACACAAAGTTAAAGACATTTAATAAAAGAAATCAGACATCCTGTATTTGCATATATTATATGAAAGATAAGAAAAACTAGTCAAATGTATGGACCAGTTGCTTAAATAGAAGATCCTCAGACTTATTTACTCTAATATCCATCTTCTCCGTCTTTTACAGTTTGTGTCACTGTACATACGTAGCGTACGTAGCTTTGACTTCACAGATTAGAAAGAAGAAAAAACTACTAATTTGATTTGGATACAAACAACAGATGTTAATGTCCACCAGGACAGACCACGTGATCCAAACCATAGTGAACACACATGAAATACAGTTCCCTATCATATGGTTCAGTACCATGACTGATAAAAACTGTGTTAAAATGATTACTGCGATAACTGCTCTTTAGCTCGTTCATTTGGGTCTAATCCATACCACAGAACATCATGATCCACTGCTGCCCAAGCCATTCGCTCTGTGGTAAATGTGGCTGCCCACTCTCCTGATGGACAAACCACAATTGCGCCTCCAGCACCGTGGACACGGTCGGCCATGTACTGCAGAGACGACTGAGAAGAATCTGTTACCGATTTACCTGCGTAGGGGAAGAGGAAATATGAAAATACATGAAAAAAGTTAATTTACGAAACACGTTCAAGGAAATCAATGTGCGGCCATTTCATTCCATAATACAATACACGACAAATAGACAAATGTATCCATATATACTGTTGTTTGTGCCATTTTCTGATAAAAACATCAGTTTGGTGTTGGAGCGCTCTATAACCCACACATCAAAGTGGGAACTCAGAGTAGACAAGACAGCAGTTCATTCTTTGAGTCCTACATTGTCTCATTTCTTTTCAATTTAATTCTGCTAATATGCCTTTAGTATTAAAAAGAAGCTTGTCTCAACTAACACACTTGTCTAACCAACTCCTCATTTAATAAGTGCAGCCAGCGTATACCATCAAATCAAATTCTGCCCAGGAATAGACGACATTTGCATTCATTCTGCATTGCCAGACAAAAAAATCCATTCACAAAAATATAGACATTCACACTACTTTAATCTTATTCATTCATTCATTCATTCATTCACGTCACTGTTTGGTGTTTTGATGATTATCCAAAAAACAGAAGTGTTGACATCAAATTATATTAAGACCAGACAAAGTGGCTTGTCTTAATGTAGAGAGTTTGAAAGTGTGACCTTGTTACCTTGTTCAATATGTGAAAGAATGAGTCTGGCCAGTGTCACTTTAAGGATGGACTCTCCATGGCCGGTACAAGACACGGCACCACTGAAGTTGTCTGCGTATCCTCCACAGCCTTATTTACAAGAGAGAACATGGAAAAAAAAAAAGAAAAAAAACATTAAATCAACATTTTCTTTTTAAAGCTGCTCAATTTCACGCATTGGTGTCTCCAAATACTATAAGAAGCTAAACTCAACAAAAAATAATAGTAAAAACAAAGCTGAGAGTTTAATTGAAATGATAAATTTGCTCTTGAAGTGTAACTTGTTTGGAGAAAGTAATTTATGATGTGATCAAAGCAGACTCGATAATGATGACTTTTGATTTAATTTCATTTCAATTAACTGCAGCCGACTGTGTAAAAAGTGCCTTTTCAGAAAGTGTACGTAAATGAAGTCATACCAATGATCGGAGAGTCTCCTACTCTGCCAACCATTTTATTCCTGATCCCTCCAGTTGACGTTGCACATGCAACATTACCAGCAGAGTCCACAGCAACCGCCCCAACAGTATCATGGGCCCTAGAATGAGAAAAAAAAAAGTACATCCACCATGAGTTAATTTATTAGCA
>NTHP01000038.1:1486296-1501679 GCA_003416845.1 Oplegnathus fasciatus
TTTTTATCCATTCCCTCCGAGCACATCGCCCAATTGGTATGCGCCCAGCGGGGACGCGTCTTTGTTTTCCAGCAGCGCCAGTCCCAGAATATGGCCAATAATGTTGCTGAGGGGCGGGGAGCAGCGCGGTCTGCAGACCCAGTGAGTCTGACAGTCTGGCGGGGTGCCGAGGAGAGGCAGCAGGCAGCGGTGGCAGAGATGGGCTCAGACCTCTGAATCACAACTCAACCTCCAGCCGCTCACACCTCCGAATCACAGCTCAACCTCCAGTCAAGCAGCTCGGAGACCTGGGACGACTAGTTGGGGCTTTTTTTTTTTGGAAGGGTTTTCTTTTGCTTGGGGTGCTCTTAAAGACTGGCTGGTAGACTGAAGCTACCCAAAGAAGCAGGAGCGGGAAGGTTTACAGTTGCATTCCGACGCTCAGCACTCCTGTCGTCTCACCTGCACGGCCGGTGAAGAGGTCCGCTGTGATAATAATGCATCCAGATAAGTACTTACCTGAGCTGGTGGCCGAGAAAAGCAGCTTGGACCCCTCCTTTGTGCATGCGGTGCGCCTGCTTGCAGAAGGTAAGTCAGGTATCTTTAAAGTCTAATCTACTCTGAGCTTTGTAGACTTGTGTGTCAGTGGCATTCACCATGTTCCCCGCAACTGAAAGCACCGTTGCATTGCATTTTGGAGAAGTAGAGTGACCTAATGTGAGCTTATTTTAACACACTGCCCTTGACTCTTAACGCTTTGCCTGATGGCAGTGAAGTCACTGAGCTGTGGGTTTGATGGAGGTGGAGGAGCTGCTCTTTGGTCTCCAGTGCACAACTTTTGTTGTGCAGTGAGCACAGAAAGTAAAGTTTGTGTAAAGTTGGAGAGTGATCACCTCTTCATCTAACCCGCTGCCCCCTCCCCAAGGTCAGGCACTGGCACACAACACCAGGAAAATAAATGTTCACAGAGCAGCTCTCCAGGAGGAGAATGCTGAAGGGACTTAATTACCTTAATTGCATGATTGACTGGATTTAAACTGTGCTGTTAATCCTCGGATATGTGCAGTGTCCTCTGTTCAGCGTAGAGTAAGATCAGGGGGTTTTGCGCTGTAATTTCATATCAAATTAGTGTACTATTATAATGTAAACACAAAAACAAGTTGCATGTTGTCAGAAAGGACTTTCTGCAAGCTTGACATCCTCCTTGAGCTTTCTCGATTAGAAATCAAGCACACTAACCAAATATAATCATAAGTCTGATATTTTTAAGAACTCCACCTAAGACATACAGTGCAGGCTGAAATGTAAGCACTAGTGTGATTTTTAACAGGAATCAAATATGGCAAAGAAAACTGTTTAATACAGTATTTAGGCAAATGTATTTTAGCAAGAGAATCACCTTCTCTTCACATCACTATGTACAATAACTGATCACTGTCACCAAGGTCACAGAAGGGACTTAATGCCGTTGAGACAGATGTTCTACAGTCTTCCCTCTGACTCAATGTCACAGTATGTCTAACAGGGCAGTATAATCAAGTTCAAGCTGCAGCATATAAAGTACTTCTTCGTACTGCAGGTAGCCTTGGTCTCATTCACATGCTGAGAATGTGTCGCTTTTGGTAGGAAACTTATCACTGCAAAGCAACCACAAAGAACTCAGCTCAGCTCATTCGGTCTACGACTGTAACTTTCCAGACTATGTGCCATTAACGGTTTGAGCGATGTGCTGTTGTGGCGACGGGATGAATGAATGTGTTTTTTATTCCAGTGTCATAGACCCAAAGGTGCCATGGTCACAGAACACTGCTTACATTACATACAGAAGTGAGAGAAAACAAACAGGAAAGCAAGCAAAACACTTGGTGCTGTGTCCTTGTATGAAAACAGTATATCATATACAAAATTACCAAATTAAACATTCATGTGTTGACTGTAAGCCTTCAACAAAATCTCAGTTGAGTGAATCGCCCTGTATTTAATGTGAGCATTTACTGTAATCTATATTAATCTGTCATTTTCATATTAAAGAGTCTTAAAGTAACATTAAACAACAATGTACTCCAACATCAGACCCCATTGCTTTAAGTCATGCATTATTTCTTACTTTGTGCCGAAACAAAACGCCCAAATCTTGCTTGAGCGTCCATTTCTAACAGTTTTTGACACGTTTGTTAAAAGAGGTGAAGTCAAACTGTACGTCTCATTAATATGCTCTGATTGGACGGGGTGTTTGTGTTCTGGTGCCTCTGCCTCTTGAGCTTTCCTGTTGAAATGTGTTGATGAGACACCTGACAGTCCCACTCTTGTCGCTAACTGTGATGCAGATGGGATCATCTGTCACACTGTGCACTTTGCCAAGTTTACTCAAGGCTGACTCACACAGCCAGGACACAAACACAAAAATGTTGTCTTTATCATATCCGCCACAGTGAACAGCAATTAGCATGTTAAAAGGGCATCATACGTTTATTCACTGACTTACCTTTTTCAGTCTATTTCATTCAGTTGAAGCAGTTTTTTTAATTAACAGATACACTTTCACTTCACTTCCAGTTCCTCATCATATACAACACAGTGCAGTACAGTCTACTGCAATACAGTATAATACTGTATACAAAAATACAATACACTGCATAGATAATAATACAGTATAATAGCATGTATTTCCCTGAAAAGAATCGAGTTTGCAAGGTCAACACAGAAAACAGTATGTGTCACAAACAATAGTGGACAATCAGTGTAATAACCTGTCAGTTCAGACAGTGTCGTGATGTCAACTCTGAAAATGTTGAACATAATCAGCCGCGGGCAGCTTGTGAAATAATGGTCATAATTTTAGCCAATTTCACACAATTGTTATCATTTGTGTCCGTCTACGCTCGTGGATAATTCAGAATCATGCATATCAGTGGACAGCAGGATAAACTGCGTTTACAGATTTATAGATTCACTGCGATTTATCACTGAATAGCAAAGCATGTAATCCTGCATTATTCACGTCATGCACAATAAACAGCATAACATGGATTTACTATGGTCTCAGTTAACAGCTCCATATTTATGAAATGAATTGCTTATGTGTTCAAATTATGTTGCCTCTGAAACCATTTGTCTTTCTTTGAGCAGATTTAAAGCTGTTTGGGACAAAGCTCTTCCAGGGGGTGGGCGGAGATAATTCTCTTTCAGAGCGGAGCGTGAGCTTCTTGTTTTCTTTGATAGTGAAAGTAATAATAAAACAGAGAAGACTATTGGAATAAGTTACAAAACGCATAGAACTTTATATATTAGTCGTCCCACTTTCCCCCCCAAAAATGTTCCTTGTTGGACACAAAGTCAGCGTATTTCAGTGCAGCATGAGCCTAATGATTGCTCAGTCTGACAGATAAAAGTCAATTCCTTCATGTGTTGCACTTTAATTTGCCTTTGAGTAAAGAACAGCGCAGTTGTTTTGAAAGTGGGTTGAAGTTAGAGTCAAGAAAAGGAAGCCTTCGACAGATCCCAGTAGTTTTCTTTGCAAGTCTGGCCTACATGCCACGTAGCCCTGTCTCACCATGAAAGCCAATGGGATTCCTAATAAGGCGAAAAGAAAAGCAGACAGGGAGGCAGAAGTGACATGTTTGATGGACAAAGAGAAGAACATTGGTCGTTGGGAAAAACTAAGGATATGTTTCCATTTTTAGGTTGAAGGAGACATTTCTCCACATCTTGTTACAATCACAAGATCTAGTTTACACTGTCACTAAGCATTTTGACAGGATGTACAGTATAATATCTCAAATGCTTTCACAAGCGCTCCTAGGCACAGTGACAATACAAACAAATCTGAATGAGATTTTGAACCATGTAGGCTTCTCGGAATAGCAGAAGTGAAGATATGGAGGAGGACCAACACCATGACTCATGTCAATGAAAACATAAGAGAGCATAAGAAAATCTTTACATCTGTTAAGTTTACTTCGGTGTTTTCACTCACGGAATTTCATGATCTTGCCAGTTGAGTTATTTGGATCTCGGCTTAAACTCCCTTTAATCCACGTCGTATATGGGTTTTGTACTAATCATGTTAATTTTTTCCTTGCATTCAGCCATTCTTCTGTTTGAGCAGTCAAGTTTTCACTTTACGCACAGGAAGAAATATTCTGAGAGAGAGATGAGGCGGTTATTCGCAGTATTGGTCCATTTCTGCTTGCACACATTGAATATGTACGTGTAAATTGTGTGGCACGAACTCTAGGCTGATGAAAATGCTCGATCAAGGGTCTGTCAAAAACAAGCGCTCACCACATTTTGGGCAATGACCCTTTAACTTTAATTAAAATGACTCAGACAATGCATGAACCTGTGCAATGCACTGCAACCGTTTTAGCCTTAGTTTTAGTCCGCCGATAATTAAGAGCAGTAATTAGAAACTGCGATGGTAAGCTTCAGTGAGTGACTGTTAACGAGACATCAATCTTACTCCATACTCTGAATATATGCTGCAAAATGCAAAAAGAGTCACCACTTTTTGCTTGGTGCAGAGTTCAATCAATGTACATACAATACATATTGCAGGAGAAATTATAGCTTCTGTTAAAAAGACATGTCTTACATTCTTACAATTGATTTGGATGAGGCTTCACCACAGAGTGGAGTTCTCTCTCGAAGAATTGATTTTCATTTTATCTCTCTCTCTTGTTTATAAATTGTTGCTCACATTTTCAGTGTATCCATTATGGCCTGCTCAGTATCCAGCAGTGACCCAGCTCATAGCGACAGATAAACACCACCCCATGTGGTATGACCTATCAAAAGGACAATTACATTTCAGGAAAGTGAGACATTGCATTACATTTTCGGCATTTAGCCGACACTCTTATCAAGAGTGACTTACAATGAGTGCATGGGTCGAATAAGATTAAATTCCAAGGTCGTGAGCATTTCAAGCAACAGAAATGAGTGGATGAGCCAAAGCTGGAGCACTCAGACAATAGATATTAGATATCAGATGATGTTACTGTGCCTCTTGAATGTTCACATATAACAGGAAAGTTCTAAATAAAGAAATAAGAGACAGACAGAAAGGATTTTTTTTAAGTCAAAACAAGCAAAGTCGGGGGGGAAATACAGGAGTAACTGTGGCATCAGGTTTTTTGGAAAGAAGCTAAATTGCATTGGAATGTGTTTGGTAAATCACTTTCAATTCACTTGACTGATTTGAAGTGACTGCAAGCTGTTGGAACGAGGTATATTTGATCCTTTAGAGCGTCGCAGCTTCACACATTATGTTAGTGTGTGATGCGCAGTTTGGTTAGGGTTTGTTTTTGTTGTTTTTTTTCAGTCTCTGCTCAGGGTTTTTATTAATCATTAAACCAGTACATGCTGATGGAGGCTAATGTGCTGTTTCATCCAACATACCAGAAATTACATCTACACAGTCCCGTCAGACGAGGAAATAAAGTGCTACAGGGAGCAGGATGCCAAGATAACACAATTAGGACCGAACAAAAAAAGAGATACAGATCATGAGCAAACAAATGAATCAATCAATCAATGAATCAATCAATCAATCAATCAATCAGTTGGTCAATCATTGCTGTACAGTTTTTGGACATATTCATCAGTACAACTGTGCTGTGAAATTAACATTTATTACTATTGAACTATATTAAAAATATGTGAATTTAATTGAACAACACAAAATAATACATTATTACATTAACACTGCATAATTGCAGATGTACCTCATTCATGGGGCTCTGCTGAACATTAACAGGACTGAAGTGAAAACAGTAATCCACTAAAACCACCAATCAAAATACATTGTGATGCTCCATGCTGTCTTTTTTTAAATATATATTTATAGATATTTTCTTTAAGAAACGTCTACAGCACCAAGTGCTCAGAGATACAAAATATATTGCTTTTGTCCCCACCTATTGTCCATTTCCTTCTTATCGAACCCATGCCTCCACGCTGCTTGCCAAATAAATAAAACATAAGATAATATATATATATATATATATATATTTAATAGATATAACATTTGTCAAATAACAGAAAGCAGTTGTTGCTGTGGTACTGTATAATGCCCATAGGCCATAAAATCAATCAGAAGTCAAGGCAAACATATGACAAATGTATACAAACGTGTAGAACGTGCACACTACACCAACACAGTTACAAGCACACATCAGTATACAATATACACCTATAAGTCATATCCACATTGGTAGTAATATTAAAATATGCCAGCCAGAATGCTGCATGTATAACACAAATACCACACTGAAATCGAACAATCTATACCATGTCAGATATGATAAAGCATGTCTGTTAAATTACAGGTGTATTACTATACTATATTATGTGTATATTTAAGTCACACATATAACATGTATAATAACATCACACTGTATACTTTAAAGATAAGAATACCCTATACTACATATATAATATCATATATATGTTAAAGAGAAACTGATCCTATATGTATATAGTAGTTTATATGTATATACTGTACGTATCTATCAGACCATAGACCATGTTGTCTCCCAAAGTTGGAGAATGTTTTCCATCCTGTCTGGTTTGTAATAGTTGTAATAAACAGATGATTACTGAAACACCATCATGATTAAAATGTGTGTAATTTGCTTGCTTTTTAATATGTAATTTGCTTGAATAGTAATTACTTTTTCACTTCACTTTCCATCCCACATTCAGCAGAGAATTTGAAGATGGCATTATAATTAGATTGAAGATTTAATATTTTTATCACCGTGTCAGTGGCTGAATGCAATTTGCCTCTGTGCCGCTCAGTTAAAAACACATAAACAGCATGTGGCCAAACAGTGGCGCTTATTTCCAACCCCCATGCATTTACATTCATCAGTCCAGAGTGAAAAAGGCCAAAGCTAATTGCACGTCTTGTGGTCCATTCCCCCCACCAGGTCCACTCTGCTCAGCGGAGTGCCATTATTACCTCTTTCTGTGTTTGATGGGAACAAGCAATCAGTTATTGGAGAGTAATTAGATTGATTCATTTTTGTTCCCATTGTGAAGTCATTATTGTAGATATACCATTCAGTAGGTAGAAGAAATCAGTGAATAATTTAGCTGTCTACAGGCTAATGGCAGCACTCAACAAAGCCTTTGTGTTTTTTGGCCTCTTGCTGCAGTTGGTGTAACTGCCTACAGTGCAAAAAAGCATCTAAAGTAATAATCACTCAATTCGGTATTGACTGGTTCACCACTGTGTAAATCAAAACATTTTGGATGAGTATTTTAATATCATCCAACAATATAGTGACTCTCTAAACTTACAGTGATTGACAGTTTTAACTGATTTGTAGGGATTTTATTGAAAGCTTAAAACAAACAAGTGGAGAAGTGCTGCTCAGCTGTAACTCACCAAACCAGCCCAAACCAATGTAAAGCCAAAATACAACTAGCAGCATCCAAACCTGGTAGAGGTTGGGAGTCCAAATATGTTTTTCTAGCAGTCTTCTATCTGCAGTTTTTCTTTAATGCTCGTCCATCAGTTTTTTAGGTTATTCAAGGTTTCCAGTCTTTCCGCCAGCTTTGCAAAATAAAAGGTGAGCAAAGTGAAAAAAAAATGGGAAGGCTGCTTACTGTGTGCATTATTTGTCTGCAGAGAGCTCATGTCAGATTCCAGGACATCCTGAGTTTGCTCTGTTGGGTGTGATGAGGTTCATCTCTATGCTCTGTTTTATCTCATCAAATCCCTGTGCGGCGTGACAGTGCAGCGGTGTGGGGATTAATCAGACCTATGTTGGAAGACATTCATTTTGATTGGATTCATTATAGTGAGCTGTTTCATCTGTTTAACTGTGTGGCTGCATTTTAGTGGGTGAGTTTTCTGTGGATCCAAGTTTCTCTCTTGACCCATTAGAAAAAAACAACAACATTAACCCCCCCCCAGCAGTGTAGTAAGAGACAATTTGATCTCACCAACATCATCTTAGAGTTGAAAGTATACACATTTTACAAACGGCTCCTATTCAGCCGCAGAACAAACTGCATGCTTTAGCAGCATGGACTGTAAGGCAAACAACAACTGAAATCCAATAAAGCTACGATGTGAGGATAAACAGCCGAGCAGTGAACATATTATCTCCAACAAACGATGCAGCCCCCATTCCCTTTCTTCTTATTGAACTGCATACATGCTACTTTACACTGATAGTAGCTCAAACATCGGAGGACATTTATGTTTGTGATATTTTCTTTTTTAGCAAACTGTACTAGAGCTTCTAGTGAATTTTAGATTGCTGGAATTCCAATATGTGCATGTTGTGAAAGCTTTCATTTAACCAGAGCAACACAGTCCGTCACAATACATGTATTCATGGCATGTCTCAATGGCAAAAGCATTTATTTGCTCAGCAGGAAAAAAATGTTTAATACATAAATGTTTTCCCAGGGTGCGGTTGGTTTACTGAAAGAAGGGAGTGCTCAAAAATCTCTGAGACTATTAGCGCCAATATGCTGTATTTATGAATACAGTTTTGTGTGTATATTTACTGACATTTTTATTGTCATATTATTGACTGTTCCTCAGTCAGTGTTGATGCTCTGTGTTGCCGCTTACTGACCAAAGCAGACGTATTTAACCTTAAGCCGTGGCAGGCCAACTGAGCACATTTTCTCTTTTTCAGCAAAACCTTGTCTCCTAACTCGTACAGTTGCACACATTTATCTGGTAGCTGCCCAGTTAAACCACCGTTTTTTTTTTTTTTCCATTCTTGGCCGCTGAGCTGCTCCGCTGAAGCAGTTTGGGCAGTGCAACAGAGGGGATCAAGAGCACCAGAATAGTCGCTGAGAGTGTTTTACTCATTCAGTTCCCCCAATGAGATTTTTTTCATCCTGTGTGAGGACTGAAACCAGTGACCTTCAAAGCATATTCTGGCTTCTCTGATCTTTACCCTCCCGTCGGTCCCTGCCGCATATTTGACAACGATGATACTAGTGTGAACGTTTCCCCAGATTTATATGTCGTAAGCTCATTTTCCTCTTTTCCTCTCCCTTTCCCTGTCTCCCATTCTCTCTCTCTCTAACACATACAATCTTCTTCTGAGTTCACTGGCAGGCTGCAGACCAGAATAAAGGTGTTTCCCATTACGCACTGTTCCAGAGTATAATCATCTTCATGGGCTATAAAGACAGCATTACTTTATTCAAATGATGTGAACATTGTGCCCAATCGAAAGTGAAACACCTCAAAATGAAAACATAACCCAAAACAAATTCTCTCCCACATGCAGAAGTCCAGAACTAATCTTTGAGGATATCAAGAAACAGATGCTTGATGAAACCTTGAACTGGGAGCACGAAAAGCACTTTTAAATCTAGATGAGTTTTATGTGATGGTATGACCAAAACAAGACTAAGAGTCTACAGCAACAAGTGTTTTATGATGTGACGATGCTAAAGTTAAGGTTAGGTTTAGGCACAAAAATGACTTGGTTAGGTTTACAGCAGACTCCCGTGTTAAGGTCCAGTGTTTTGTTGACCATCCATCCACCCAAACCTCTTCTGTACTGTATGTGGACTTTGGGGCTGTATTAGAACGTCACTCTTCTTCTGACTTTGCTGATAATTCCTACAGCCGCTAGAAGGCTTTTTCATCATGCTACCTTACTTATGTTTAGCAGGTTATGTATATAAAATTTTATAATTAGCACTTTAAGTACAGCTGAGGCTGATGGGAGTGTCAGTAGTTTTGTAGGTATTTGGTCATAAACCAAAGTAATGGACAAAGTGAAATTTTTACCTGATGGTAGCGATAGAGGAAAGTTTAAAGCTAGGGTTGGCAACGTTGAAGAAACCAGCAAGAGTAAGCTAGATTTTGAAAGTATCCAACCGCCACCTCCCTTCAAAGCCACTCCTCCAAAACACACGAACGCGCACTGCCTGACTACTGCTGGAGGACGAGTCCACGAGAGAGCGTTGGGGAGAGGAGCGTAGCACATTGTTGTCGTCACTAACCGTGTCCAGCTACCTCATGTCTCATTCACATGTTTGAAAACACCTAACATTATGAACATAAACAACCAACATGGCTGTTGTCAGTACTCACAGCGTCCCTTTTCAGGCCCTTCAATTCCATCAGTTCTCGCCATTGTTGAAAATCCAGACTGATGTTGACTCTGGTTTGACCTCTTGCTTTATCCAACCTCTTTTTGGTCGTAGCCTTTTCTTCTTCTGTCTTTCTTTTCTTTCTCTGCCAGTCTTGTGTGACTAGTTCACTAGTTTTAGCTGCCTAGCCTTGTGGAAGACTCCATGCACAATGAGTGCAGGGTCAGAGGACACGCAGGTAGACAGGTGTGTAGGTAGACAAGCGGGTAGTCCGTCCAATCATTTTTGGATGGGCTTATTACAGTCCTACGACAGCCACAAACACTGCATTTTTTTCTTTTTTTTGTCAGAGCATTTGATTTATTGATTGCTGTCAGGATATAAAGAGAATTTCAACAAATACAATAAAAAGTGCTTCTAAAATACACTGCCTAAGCAAGCTTTAAGGGTAGGTTGGGTTTTTTTTGTAAGTTTTTACAATTCATCCTCTTGGGATCATGAGTGTATATACCAAATTTCATAGCAATCAATCCAATAGTTGTTGCGATATTTCAGTCTGGACCAAAGAGATGGACCACCAACTGACCGACTTTGACATCCCCAAAGCCCCACCACTAGAAAAAACACATTCTCCTCCTTATGTATATATGCTGTATTTATATTTTCAGCTTGTCACTGTACAGAACCCTGTCTACTGTATATAAAGCAGAGCTACTTCAAAATATGCATGTGTTTGCACACCACAGGTTGGGTTTGATTTATCTCCTCAGGCAAGCCACATAAATGCTATTTTTAAAAGGCACATTTTGGAAGCTTCTGCTATACTGGGACACCTGTCTTGTGTAAAAGTGTCACATAAGGAAGTATGATTCAGCTGTGTTGATGGGAATAAAAGGTTGGAGGAGTGTTTCAGTCTGTTTACCTGTGATTTCAGCAAGAGGTTGCAGGCACAGTCTGTACCCAGTGGCAGGCGACGGTGGTGTGAATGAGCATTACCAGTTCACAGAGTTCACTGGGTTTACCTGATACTTCTTTTTTTATTACAGCCTCAATGTGGGACGTGAAAATACACTTGTGTGTGTTTTTGACATAAGCCTAAATGATTTGATAAAATTATAGTGTCTGGTTTCAGTGGCTCCAGAAAGCAGTCCTGAAAAGTAATGAAAAAAACCTCTTTCTTCAGTACATATCTGTTAGTTAAGACTCTTCCATCTGGCACTGACTTCTACATACTTAATAACCCAAAAGGCATTCTTAAGCATTCATTCAAATACACCCTCCCATTTTTAGGACCTCTCATTTTTAGGCAGTTTTGCAGCTTTGGTGAGAGTTGCTCAGAAAGAATCTGCAGAAAAAGTGGAGACAGCATGTTCCAATTTGAATGATCTTTCTCGGACAATCAGGCACAATCAGGGAGATTGTGTCACGCTGGAAGAAATCGGTGTATTTCGAGCTGTTGGAGTTCGGTCCTTGTGATTTCACAGACAATAGCAATATCAAACAAATGACCTTAATTCATGGTGGGAAACTGAAACTGCTGGCCATAAGAAACTGCAATGAGTGAATACTGGAACTGCCTGGAACAGAGGGATCATTAAGCCGGAGTTATGGATGCCCAGAAGGTCACGTCAAGGAAAAGGACCGTTCACTGGGAACATAAACCGAAACAACTAGTGAAATTCTGAGGACGTATTTCTGTCCGTAGTCAATCTCCTTCCGTAGTGAACATTTGCAAAAAGAGAGAAATGCATTGATTCAAATTAAAAACCATACGTTGTTCAGGGCTAAAAAAAATTTAGCAATTTATTTGTCCAAACTTCTGCTCTGTAATGAAATTGGCCAGAGCTGTTTTTAACCTCACAGCTTTGTGAGCTGACAGCTCAGATAAGGGTGAAGTGCTCCAGTCTAAATGAACTCTTGAGTTTCAATATAGCGGCTCACGAGGGGTCGTCAACTCGTTCTCGGGCCTCATTCAGGAACATCTTTTATTGTCCAGCAAGTGTGTCGCAGACTGATAGTTGTAATTCCACTGAGTATTAATTAGCGACAGAGGACGAGCCCCGCTAGGTGAACAACAGATAAGCTTCATTTCTACAGCGCTTAATGTGTTGTGAGTGTTTCGGGTCAAGTGCTATAAAATGCATCGGTCAAGAAATATCACTGTTCAGGGTGTTGAGGGACTGTGCCGCTCCTGTCAAGCCGGACCGGGCAATTAATATTCCCCACTCATCTCTCATCTTACTGCAATAAGGCTGGGGACACACGAGAGGACTATTGGGCCAATTTGCACAAGATCTGCCCATCTTGCAAACTATAAGGAGAAACACTGCCGTTTGATTGGAACCAATGATCTGCAAATATGATCTTAATGTGACAGTTCAGAGATCTAATCGGAACCACCCCGACTGACTTTTATCCGATAATATCAAACGTTTCATATGTTTAATCCGCCATCTGCGTAAGTCCTCTGCTGCGTGGGGATCAGAGACTGCTGACAGCCCACGAGAGCTCAGTTTGCAGTGAAATGAGGCACAGCCGAGTCGAGTGTGACTGTTTGCCTCTGTTGTTATTTTGATTGGAATTACTGGATCATGAGATTACAGGGCCCGATGTAAAAGGACGTATCAGGAGTCAGCAGGATAATCTCATATTATTAAGTTTGCAGTGTGAGCTGCTGAGACATAAAATAATCAGCAAAATATTCACTGCGTAATGCAATGCATAGTTAAAGTTCTGCTAATGTGTCCCCAGCCAGTCCCCAACAGTACACTGTTTGGCTGTCATGCTGCAGTTGGCTCCAAAGCAGACTTGAAGATGTTCATTGATGCTTTTTTTCCAGTTACATAACAAACTAATTATCTTCTTATCTGTTTTTTTTATTATTATTATTTTCTTGTTCTGCAGAGATTGAAAAGTATGACGGTGATGAATTGAGAAAAGATGGTGACATGAAGAAATACCTAGATATCATCAGCAATAAAAATATCAAGCTCTCCGAAAGAGTTCTCATTCCAATCCAACAGTATCCAAAGGTAAGAGACACAACAACCACGCCTGAGAAAACACTCCACACCTCTGACCAGTAATGGAAAGTATTTTCTAATGACCAGAAGAAACTGCAAGGCAAGATTCAGGAGGCTACTTTTGAAAAACACTGAGCTTGTGTGTGTGATATTGTTTCATTAATGAGTTGTCAGTCGGGTGGATGGAGCTTCTTAGCCTGGGCACTGTAGCTTCACCTGCTCCACCCTTTGCACGAATACTTTTTGGCACCGAAAATCCCACCGAGCCTCAAACCGGCTAATAGAAAGTCATCAGGCAGTGTCTGTTTGTTTTGATGTAGTCATCAAAAAACAAAGTTTTAGTGCAACAAAGCACTCAAGGGTACAGTGAGGAACAATGACCATAAATCACTGTGTGACACGGTACGCGTTATTCTGAGTTATGCAATGTCACTACTGACAAAGTTTGAAACGTAGCCTAATGAGGCTGCTCCGTCAGGCAGCTCAGCAACAGCACACAGCTGCGTGTGGGGAACCAAAAGGCTTTACTGCCACTGTAATCAAGGAAACCTGCTCCACTGACTCTGCATTCACACATTTATGCAACAGGCAGCTAAGAATAATGGCATCAGCGTAGCAACGCAGATGGCAACAGAAGATATTTCGATATAGTATATTGATTATTTGTCCCGCTAGTACAGTACACACTGCAATTTGTAACTTGCAGGTACACAAACAGATCAATGTCAGTGCCAGATCACTACCATAATACATGTATCTATACAGGGAGTAGTTTTCTTTTCTGTAGCGATTTATCAAGATGTCAAAAATTATAGTGTAAAAGATGAAAATTAGCTCTTAATGTATGCTATTCATTTAATATATAATTATATTTGATAAAACTGATTTGTGGGAATAGTTAACTGATACTCGCTGCCTCTAAACTGCTTTTCATTACATGGTAGTCTAATGAAAATTAGGATATATGATGATATAGGATACTTGGCATCCGTGAGTAGCTAAAGACCATTAATTTTAAGTTGCCATAAAACAAAACTGCCCTTCCGGAGTTGTTACTTTGAGTTTATATATTTTTTATATTCATATCAATGCTTACTCATTTCTCTTCCCTTAAATTCTTTTGCTGATGCATGCTTGTTTTGCAGGTGCAAACTCTTTAAAACTTTTATCCGCCAAACCTGATTATAGGTTTTGGGGTGACCTAGCCGGCGCCTCCCATCATATCACACTATCTCACTGGTCTGTTCCTCACTGTCAGTTTGCAACAATATCGCTGCCTGATGACGGCGCTCTCCTCTCCTAAAATCTGAAACATGCCTCCACACTCTCCAAGCGCTCGTTTGAAATTAATCACTTCGGGTCACTTTTCCTCTTGTTGTCGCTGCCGGTGCTCAGTAAGAGAGTTATGGAGAGGAGATCCTCAACAGAACACAGTCCATTTTTCAGTCTCGGTCCTGCACACTCAAGTCAAGCTCCTTTCTATCTTAAGTCTTGCCCCAACATCCACTTTCATGATCTCACAGCTATTTCGCAGTTGGTGCAACTCTTTTGATACGACACAGTTTTTAACAGTCATTTGATGTTTCAATTGTAGTTTACTGATTTTGTCTGTCTCATTAAAGAAGGATTCGAGAAAAGAGGATGTCAGGAGGGCAGAGGAACGTTTAACTGCACCTCAGGAGCACAGGCCAGTGAGTCCAGTGAGCCCCTCAGGACACTCCATAGAAATCAATTTGCTGTTTCCTCCTCAGGATCGGCGTTGAGAAAGTAATTAAGCTGTGTTCAGGAACTCCTCACTCTATTAAATTGATTTCAAATCTATAAAAAACTGCCAATTGAGCCAGTTTCTTGGGAACAGAAGACCCACAATGACTCAGGGATTTCTTTCTGTCCTTGTGTTTCTGCCTCATTAAGTGCCTTTTCTGTCCAAGTGTTTCACCGTTTGTCACTGAAAGTACTTCTTAATTGTTGGACATTGAATTTCCCTTTTACTTGCAGCACACATACTGCATGTAAGGCTAGGAATAAACTTTTGGTAATGGCTCTTCCAGCAATGTCTGTAAAGTATGGATTGCAATACAATAGTCTCACAAATAATATCAGGCATACTGATTCTATGGAAACACATATTTTCCTCCTGGAGAGTACAAATGTGGAGTAAAATTAACTGTTTGCAGCTAGAGTACTCGGTTTCTATCCTACCTGCTGGTTTATTGCATTCACCTGGTGTCTCAGGTGTGAGTCAGCTCCTGATTAGATGGTTAATGAAAACCAGAAGAGCTTGGAGTAAAAAAAAAAAAA
>NTHP01000038.1:1510086-1549176 GCA_003416845.1 Oplegnathus fasciatus
TTTAAAGATGGTTTCATCTCTGCGTCCCCTGGCGCCTCCCTAACCTGAGATGTAGCGCTCACTCGTGATGTTAATGACGTTCGTGAAATAAGCTGAGTGTGCAGTTGTCGGAGTTGAGTCGCAGCAGCCACACAGCTGGCAGTGAAGTTATTAGCCGCTCATCCACAGTGGGAGAGGCTGCTTTGTGAAAAGGTTAATATCATTTTAGGGTTGGCCAGAGTGTGTTGTGGTGGGCAGCTGACCACCTGTTCAGCTCTGGAGGTGGTCTCTTATCATCTCATCCAACAGCAAACATTTGAAGGTCGAACCATTTATTACAATTAAAAACATAACGTGTGAGATAGTATAAGTAGCCTTTATGGGTTTGTTTCAAAAGGTTAAGTCTCTTTTTTCGCTCATTTTCTAATTGATCTTCTGCTCATATTTTCTTCAGAAACGACCCGTTTGACTACAGTTGTGTTATGAGTTTCACCTCTCGGATTAATCACCACTAATCTCAGCAGCGATGCGCCTGCAACCACCCAGAGCTACTTTTCTCAATATGAACACTAGCTGGTGCACAGCGAGAGGGAAATGATAGTCAGGGCCCCGAGGCTTGAATCTGATAGTTTGTCATCTGGATAGTATTACTTAATTTCCCACTGGGAAGAAACTCATTATTTCTGACTTTATCTCAGCGCTGACCTCTGGAACGGTCTCAGGAACGTTATTGGTTTGAGCCCTTTTCTTTTTTTTCTCGGCACAACATGGATGACCCTAAACGCCAATAAGATACATGACTAGCGGGGGCACAGTTCAAGCAAATGGATGGACGAATACGTTAGGCTGGACCGCAGATGAGAGTCCCATTCACCTTTAATGTGCTACATACAGAGCACAATTATATTGATTTATTACAGGCTACATTACAGCTTTTTCCTCACATGATGAATGGTGAATGGAATGTGAGATTATATTGATAATAGATGACTAATGGCCAGCAAACATCTTTTATGGTTAATCTTTTCTCCAAACGGATCAAAATTCCTTGTACATCCAACACATAAAGAGAGAGGTTGTTTCAGAAACATTTCTCTTCATATATAAGTCAGTTTTTATCATTTTTTGTGCTCTTCTTACATATATTGGAAGCATTGATAAGCTGTCTGATTGCTTTTTTCTCTTGTGTCACAGTTTAATTTTGTCGGGAAGCTGCTGGGACCACGGGGAAATTCCATGAAACGATTACAAGAGGAAACGGGAGTGAAGATGTCCATCCTCGGCAAAGGGTCCATGAGGGATAAAGGCAAGGTAAGAATCGATTTGTGTTGAAATATAGTTGTTTGGATGATCCGAGATATCGATCAAATGGAAATATTTTACAGAAACAAAGCGCTTGAAATTCCACCAAAGCAAAGAAGAATATTCCAACCAACAACATCTGAGCTGTAACTGAGATGAATAACTCCCAGAGTAGAATTAATAGCTTTCAGTTGACAAACATATGTAGGAGAAAATGGGAATGTTTCTCTGTGTGTTGTTTAATAGCATATTCTGTAATAGTCAATTATGAATGCAAAGTAATGAATCTCTCTGCCAAAGTCATTTATCCTGTTGACTTGTGGTCCCCTGGAGCCAAACTTATCCGAGCGTGTACACAGACAGCCTGCTGGATCTGGTATTCATGCTCCTAACAGGTTTCACTGTGCTGCTATAGAGTTACGTCGCTATTATTACTGCACTGTAGCCTCCGATTCAGACATCTAGACATGACAAAAGACTTGCAGTGTTTTCACCTCTTAGGTGAAACTGGAGCTGCATTTCAATACGTCAAGAACATGTTGAGGGTAAAATAATACGGAGGCTGTTACAACTACTTTAAAGCGTCTATAATCAATATTTTTTATAATAAAAATTTATCATGACGATGTGAAACCTACGTGGCAATGTGAAAGGGGACGGTTGTACTGTAGTGATGAACCTACAGAGAATTATCACCCAAATCTGCAGCTCCCTTCGGCTTTACAGAGCTTTCTAGCGAGTTTCAGCTCATTGTTTCAATTTTACTGTTTCGGTTCACTCTCATAGTGTTGTTTTCAGTTACAGCAGGCAACTCTAAAAAATCACCGTATGCTGCCTGCTCAGCACCAAACAGCAGACAGACACTGTTAGCGACTAACTGGTGAACATAGTGGAGCATTTAGCAGCTAAAGAGCCAGATACTTCCCCCTGGAGATGATAGAGTCCAAAACCAGAACTAAAAAGAGAGTGAACATTGGACTTACACTCATCAGGTGGCCAGAAACATGACTACAAATGAATTATAATGTTGTGTTCACAACTTGTTTCAACTGCCCCCAATCGTCAAAAAAAAAGTGTAATATAAAAATATAACAACTTTTTCAAAAGTAAGAAACACTGTTTTAATTAGTATGTTCAAGAGAAACATGAGATCGAAAGTTCACTCTTGACCTTGGAAACTGCTGTTCTGTAGTTATAAATCTCAACTTAATAAAGCTCCAAATTCTTCAATAACTGTATGGCTTTGTAATTAGAAATTAATACCTTTTGCATGGATTTCCTTTCAGGCCTAATTGTGAGGCTGAAAGTCTGCACTGTGGCAAAGACTTAAGGCACTGAGACGTTTCTTTGCCAACACATTTTTGAATGTGCCTTGGCTGGTGCAAGAGTTCATTTAAAACTTTGGCTTCCTGCCACTAAGTCCATTCAGTTTACCCGTGTGCTGCATTAACTTGTCTTCAGTGTGCAAAATTAATTAAAGAGGTGCTAAAGTGTTAACAACAACAACAACTGTATGCAAAATAAGGGTTTATTTACATGCATGCAGTGCATAGGTTGTGATACTGCACTTTACGGTATGACTTTTTATTATTTAATAAATCAATTACTAAGTGCCAGTATCACTAACATGTTGACATGGTGTATTCACCTGGAGTGTCAGTCTGAGGTCTGCTGTGTGCAGCACAAAGGATAATAATAGACCCTTAACAGTTGTCTCTGACCAAAGGCCGACTATGTAATGATCAGACTTAGCTTGGTGTTTTCTGTTAGCGATATCGATTTTGTGTACTGTCTGAGCAAGTCTGGAGGACTCTGTGATGAGACACCTAAAGGTCATGACTGAAAGGCTGGCTGCCATTCGAGGGAGCTGGTTACGAGGCAGTGTGGTGCAGACATAGCCAAAGTCCCATTACAAGCAAAAACACGTTGTCATCACACATCTCTGCCATCTCCTCAAGCGTCTCAGTAGGGTGCATCAGTCCAGCAGTCGGGTAATATCTCAGGTTTAGAAATTTTAGCATCGGAGCAGCCCACCCAGTCATATTAGACCATATGGTCAATATTACACCTTGTGCACGGATATTAGCCTGGTTAACATGGTGCTGAGTCACACAGCTAAAGCAGAGAGTCATTTTCACCTTTCTGACTCCAGACTGTTTACCACAAGCCAAAGCAAACACAGGAAGGTTAGAGAATTTTATTTCAGAGTTCCCAAAGTCCTTATAGCAGGGCAAACATATAATACCGATTGATTTAACACACAGGCATACTGCAGTCATGGTAACTGATGTATAGCTCTGTGTGTGCTGCTCCCGCTGCAAAACAATCTCTCACACATTTCAGTGAGCAAGTACTGAAACAGCTCAGAGGCACGATCATCTGCCCACTTGCACGTTTTGATCTGATCCATAATGACCTAGGCTCTCTGACAGCGAATGTGAAGCCCGCTGAAATTTTAGGAGAGATTTTTTAATTAAAGCTGATTTGTCCCAGAGGGCTGAGAGAACGGCCCTGTGATGCAAGGACAGAAGTTTGAATCCCCAGATTGGCTGGGCGAGCAAAGTGTATGAGTGGCACTCTCGCTTCTCTTAAACAGCCACCATCAAGGTGTCCTTGAGCAAAGCACTCCACACCCAATAGTTGCAGTGCAGACTGAATGAATACAGGTGAAACTAAAGAAAAACTCCTTAACTTGTTTATTTTGGCATGACTGAATAATCTCTACATTGTATACAGCGGCTGGTGCAAGTAGACAAGACATCCCCACTCCAGGTCTGACATCACGTCTGATTTGTTCAGCGAAGAATTGATTTTACGATTTAACTGCTTCCTTTTAAAAGACAGTTAGGACTAGCCTCAAGCTATATCACAGATCTTTTAAGCCTTTAAAGCCAGCATGAAGCCACAGGCAGGGCCCCTCAGGGCCTGGCTTAAGACTAAAAGGTGATTGTGCTTTTCTTGTCATCAGACTTTAGAACAGTTTGCATCAGGAGCTTGGATCGACATCTTTTGTTTACTTCAATGCCTCCTTGTAGACTTGTTTTAACTCAATGTCCCCTATCTGTTCTGAACACTCGCCTCTTTACATTCATAATTTTTGGCTCTGTGTTTTTACCATTTATCCTGTGGAGCTCTGTTGCTTTAAGGATTCATAAGCTTCATGTTTGCTTTCATTTCGTTGTTAAAGCACTTGCGTTAGTGTAGCTCTTAAAATGTGTTGCACAAAATGTTATGTTATTCAGCATGACAGCAACATGCGACGTTCAACCAGTAACACAATTTTCAGCTTGTTACTTTTGAATGTGAAATTCTCATTTGTTTTAATTTAGCAATCTTTATAGAATATCTTAAAGCCGCACTAATAACTATTGATATATTAACAATGTATCAAATGACAGTGTGTAATTGCCCGACTCCCTCAGCTCTTTGAGGCGTTTTAGCTTTTAACGCACTGTTTTGGTTATATAGCATCCCACTGCACGCTACCTGGCCAGCACCAAAATGCAGACGAACAAAGTTAGTAACCAGCTGGTGAACATAGAGGAGCATTTAGCAGCTAAAGAGCTGGATATTTCCCTCAGGAGTTAAAAACAGAGCTGAAATGAGAGTGAATACTTTACAGCTGTTTACAGCTCGTTCCGCTGCCTCCAAGTGGCCAAAAAAATAAATTAATGCTGCTTTAACGACTGCACTCACAAACTGCAACTTGTCTCTGTCACAGTGACACCTGCATCGTTTCCCTCTCCTTTCTCTTCTGTTCCCCCCATACACAGAATCTCTACAGTATGTGTCTATTGTTCTATTTATCAAACTTGTCATGCCTCACCTGTCCACCAGGCACCCTCAGTGCGTCTTCCTGTGCAGCACACCTGTCCCTCATCTGCTAATCAGTCTGCCGCCTCTCCAGCTGCACCTCATCACCTTGTTAGTCTTTTTTGTGTGCATAGCTGACATTTTTGACTTGTTTTTTGACTGCCAACTTCACTTAGCTGATTCTGCCTGTCTGTTGGTGACTGTATGCCTTGTCTGAACACTAAGTAAGTCCCTTTTTGTGCCTTTTTGAAGGACACTGTTTCATTTTGTTCCTTGATTTTTCTTCTTGAGGAGCCTTACATCCATTCAGCACCGGCGGCCACCAAATCATTTACTGACCATCAAACTATATGCCATGTCTGGGTCACAAGATGTCTATCCATTTAAACATTACCTGGAGCTGTTTTGGAGCGGAGCCTGCAGGGCATTTTTCACAACAAATCACAAAATGCAATTTCTATCAGAAAAACATTCACTAACAGCCTCCCTGGTGCCAGAATCTATGACTGAGCTCTACTATCTAGTCTGTTATCCTTGTCGTTTTTTGCTGTAGTTGTCAGATGAGCAGTAGGCTAATTATTCTCTAGACGTTAACTTATTCCTTACGCAAGTGAGGTAAAGGCCACATATCATTCAGAAATGTTTTTGTATGTGGTGCAAGTGTCTTCCTGGTGATGAATGTAGTGATTGCTCAAGTGGCTCCTTGAAAAACTGAATCATAAATGTTACCGTAGGTCGTAGCCTGCCTATCCAAGAGATGCTTGTGATGAAAAGAGGAAAAAAGATGGAGGTGTTTGTCACAGTCGCATCAAAACCTCTTTCTCAAAACAGTTTTAGAGCGGAAGTACTTCATATGGCTAAATGTGGATTTTTAACAAAGATAGCAGGGCGACTCTAGGGATGGCCACTCCACCAGCCCACCACTTTGATCCAGATTGAAATATCTGAACAACTATTGAATGGATTGCCATGAAATGTTGTGCAGACATTCATGGTCCCCGCAGGGTGAATCCTATTGACTTTTGTGATCGTCTGACTTTTCCTCTAACACCATCACCAGGTCAAAATTTCAATTCGCAAAGCTAATAACATTCCAGCAACTTCGGCAGTGTTTGGTTTGGTGCTAAATGTTAGCAATGCTAACACGCTAAACTACAATAGTAAACATGGTAAACATTATACCTGCTTAACATCAGCATGTTGGCACGCTGACGTCAGCATTTAGCTCAAACCATCGCTTTGCCAAAGTACAATCTCACAGAGCCGCTAGCATTCTCAGTTTTCAGGCAACTTTCAGCAGGTAGAGCAACAAAAATTAGTTCAAAATGTCACTAGTCATTAATAAAACATTAAAGGATAAAGTATGTTTTAGCCATCATGTATTTAGTTTTTGTAATATAGACATACAGTACTGAAGATAAAATCAACAAGTCATATTCATTCAGCATCTTTCTCTCTCTCTTTTGTCAACCTGCAATGTACAACGTAAAGAAAACTTCCAAATTAATACCTCATTGATGTGTCATTATGCAATAGTGTAATTACTGCATGTTAATCCAAACAGGTTTTTAATGTGGTATTTGTTACAGTTGGCATAATAAATATAATATATTATTAAACAACATGTATGCTAATCATCTGAGTTTTAGGCTCTCTTTTTATGGACACAAATCCTTCACTTGCTTTCATTCTCTTTCACAGGAAGAAGAATTAAGGAAAAGCGGGGAGGCCAAATACGCCCATCTGAGTAATGATCTTCATGTTTTAATTGAAGTCTTTGCTCCACCTGGAGAGGCCTATTCCCGCATGAGTCACGCCTTGGAGGAAATTAAAAAATTCCTAGTTCCAGTAAGTTTAATGCTTCACCTCATTTTTTTCCCCTCCTAATTTTTATTCCTGTGTCGTATATGAACATCAGTCAGTACTGCTGACTTGACCATTTCTCCACCAGGCTTATTAACACAAAGCAAACAGTCTCTGAGTTTACAGTATCCAGTGTATTCTGCAGTTTCCAGGGTTTGTCTGCATAAGAGTAAGATATAAGCGTGAAGTTTTTCTCTGCATTACAACCTCTACCCTACACTACATGCCCTTACTAACAAATGAAAAATAATGTATTCAGCAATTAAAGTGCAGTATGGAACAACTTGCAAGACTCCAGCAACTTATAGCCGGAAGAACTAAGCAATAATTAATGTGCATGTTGTGTACTCTTGCTGAGTCTAAGCTGTAAATATTAATCAAACTTTGCAAATGTGACAAGCCTAATAGAGGAGTTGTGCTGCATGAGTCTACTTTATGGAGTTCATGCTTCTTCCCATACCGAGCCAATGTTCTTACAAGCATGTGTGCTCACTGGGCCAGGAAGATGATGATACTGCATCTGCACCGAGCAGTTCATACCCTTCCAAATACAAATTGCTTAACACTGACCGCCAAAAAACAAGTAAAGAAATACAGGGTCATTAATCTGTTCTGGATGTGTTAGCTTTCAGGAAAAATACTCTCCCATATCAGATTTTGTTTGTCTTCAAACAGTTGAAAGTCTACAATGGAAAGCAAATAATTCATAGGAAGTTTAGTAAAAGCTAAACATATATGTTTCCCTGTTTGCAGGCTGTTAGCTGGTCTAGATTTATTATAAGATTACTAAAGTAAAACCTGAGGATGGGGACAGTGTTGACACCATCAGAGTCACTCAAGTTTACCCCATTCTTGCCTTCCTGTCTCTCCTAACATCAACTCAGGAACCCGTGACTCATTTTCTGTTGATTTGCATAAAAAGTCCGGCCTTAAAAACAGAATTGGGCCCTTGCTGTACCATGATGCATGCATCCAGAGCACATCCTGGAACTGTTAACATGCTACAGTATGTTAAATCTGCGTGGGCATTTTGTGAAATCCGTATTTTACCTATGCTGAGGTGGTGTGGTGGTGTAAATACACGCCAGACGTACATTTTCTCAGAAATGCTAATTTGCCTCAGTGTCCCATTTGTGCTCTGATGTGCTTCACTCTGTGCAGTCCACACCAGCCAGTTCTGGTAATAAAAAGGTCAGCTGGCTTCTCTTGCTCCTCTGATCAGCAGGGGCTTTTATGAATTGTTTTTTTTTTTTCATGGGGGGGTTTCATTGCATAAACTGCAGTAACCATGATTCTTTACTTCCACACAGTCTTTCCAACAATATAAATATAATGCTGGCAGACTCTCAGCTCTCACTTTAATTGCAGTACCTTGACAAAAGATGAGGTATTGTGTATTCTAAATTATTCTTATAAAAGTGCAGCCACGTTTCCTAATTAGTGCACACACAGGAGTGGCTGTAATACATTTCTTTTTAAATGGGTGTACACATTCAATAAGCACAGACAGTCTAGACAACAGTTTGAATCTTTTGTGAAAATCTGCCAGCAGAACTAATGATGTAGTTTAACTAGGAAGGAACCAATTCAGTAAGATTTTACTAAGTGACAAAAGTGCTGAAAATCATTACCGTGGATGAGAATGCACTGTTTGCCATATTTGGGGACGTCCAAATCCAGTGGACAATAAAACCCTCCAATGCTGATTTATTATTATAAATGCTAATCCAAACTGAAAGCATGGGTGCCGAACATTGGGGGGGAAAAGCATTGCATTAATTTGAGTTATATCTTGCTGCCATACTTTTCCTTCCTTACATCTTTCTTTTCATGGCAGGTAAGGACAACACCCCAGAGTTAGAAAAGGGGAAAACATCACTTTGTCCCAAATTCAGCTTATACTATATCCACATGTCAATAAAAACATAAAAAATAAAGACCATGCCATCTATTTTATAGCACATGCTTGCTGCTTCAGGGATCTTATGGATTTGCAAATAGACTGCGCATAATGTAACACAACAGGCATCTGTCAGTATCCATAGTGACAGATGCTTCCTGCCTCTGGTGGAGAGTGGCAAGTGCATCCTGCTGTTTACCTTTTTTTATTGCCGCAAGATGGTTACTGATTTGTCAGACTGTGACTTCAACTGAATTGCTAGTGGGGGTCCGTTTGGTTGAAAATAATCAGCATGGACTTGTTAATAATGTTAATTCTTACTTTCTTATATTTACTATACTGCCTTTTGTGGCTCCAGAGGGAGCTGTGTGAAGTCTGATAAATTGCCTCAAGTGATCAAGTGGTCACTTGAGTTGTCGTTGGTTGGGGCTGAAGACTGTGAGTTTGAGAAATGAAAGAAATCTGGGGGTGTGGAGTTAGAAAGAAGTGAGGTTAACAGACCTCTGTAGCCTGCTCCTCATCTCTGCTTGACGCTAGAAGCTCGAGGCTATTTAGCTATGTAGCTTTAGGCTACATACATAGGCTTGAGGCTACATTAGCTACTAGTTTAACACACCTGAATCTTTGACCAAACTGTCAGCAGTCGCATTGCATTGTGGGTAATGTAGGTGCCAGGTTTGTCAAGGAGGAAGAAAGTTTGATCCTTTTTGTCTGTTATAGGAGAGCAATTCTAAATTGACGACCTACTCTTTTAATGTACATGATGTCAGTTTGCTGTCAGCTCAGCATGTAAAAGGTAGAATATAGCAAAGAAAAGTTGGCCCAGGAGGAAAGATGGACTAAATTTATGATCCTGCTACAAAAACATGCCCGATTCGAGCCAGCTGGTGTGCAACATTATTGCTTCTCTCTGCTGGCCCACCAGGAAAACTCCCACTGCTCCAGTGACCAATCTACCCCTGTTGGTGTGACATTATGCCTCAGAAACCAAACTAAACTCAAAGTAATGCAGCAGGCAGGATCCCAGAGACGTGTGGCTGTCTCCCACAATGCCACTTGTGTAGTTAAGTGACTTACACTGCTGGCTGCAGCTGAAAATCTAAGTATGTACCAGAGCATGTGAGCTGATGTGAGTGACTTGTGCAGCACTCATTCACTCGTACTCTTCTCATCCATCTTTGAACAAAAACTCAAATGTGCACCATCTTCTGCAAAAGTAAAATTCATTTTAATGTGGCATCACCACATGATTTCTGGAAATAACTGTCTTACCCCTAGAGTTTAACAAAACCTGCTTCCCACTGAGCTCACATTTATAAAACAGGAAAAATGAATATATATTCCCATTGTCTGATATGAAAAGCCCTCCATATGTGGTGTGTGTCATTCAGTCACAATCACATGAACGAGCTGTATGACCATTTCCAGGTAAAATTTCATAACCCGTGTATGTTATTCATTTAGTCCTGAGCAGAAATAGAACACACAGGCGAACAAGAAGTGCAGTTTGTCTGACTGAGAGTTTTATCAGTCGTTGAAGCGATTGAGAAGAGAAAGCTTGTCTTAACGGGAGTCCTCAGATCTGCCGTGAAGCAAAATCTGACTACACAAACGCTGTCAGTGCTGTCAGCTCAGAGTTATGCACCAGAGAAAAGAAAAGAAAAATGCAAACAGGAACGCAATCAGTGGACAACTGTGTACACAGGCTGAGAGTGAGAAGCACTGGAGAAGGACAGGCGATCCTGCTCTCAGCTGGATGAGCTTGTGGCCTTCATCTTGGGCCAAACTGCGGTGGGGAGCATTTTGGCACATAGAGGGTGACACAGATGCTTGAACAAGATATGGGGTAGTAATTTGTTTTTGCATAAAGTCAAATGTGAAGTCAAACCAAAATAAACGTGCTATTAGTCACGCTTGTTTTGTGTTTGAATTTAATGTAGTGTATTTGATCCATATGATCCCGAAGAATGAGGCTGAGCACCAGCAGTGAAGATTGGCCTGATGTTGCCGAGGAAAGCACTTATGCACAGTCATCTGCATTAATATCTCCAGCTAAGATCCAGACGGTGCAGGTGTTCTCAACAATGCAGGGCCAATTTTGCTGTGGAAATGAGGAGATGCAATTTGTGCTGAGCTGACTTTGAACTCATCATGTGAAAGAATCCATTTTTTACTATGCATTAGTAGTAGATGTTGTTCTCTAATAGCGCACAATATATAGATACATGCAAACGTGTGAAGTAGTATGACACTATGATTCACTTATGCTTTGCTGCATCAGGACCTCAATAGTAGCACTGATTCTTATTCTTCTGTATTCAGTCCAACACACAGGTACATCGAACTGAGTTCTTTTGAGAATTGAAATGAGTAGCTCATGCTGAGAAATGTACAGACGTACAGTACAAAACCACATATCAAGATGCAGATTAACATCTGCTGCAACTGCGTGGCTGCTTCTGTGCCTCTGGATCAACCGACCTGATGTCTTTTAGGAGGATAAGAACATCTTTCAGTAGGTTATTATGCAGGACAGCATGCTTTTTCAGACGTTCTTTAGTGTTTAGACACAGACGTGTACCTCTCCAAGTGGTGCATCTAAACATATTTGGGATGACGTACAAAATAAAATCAGATTTTACCATCGGTCTTATTGCAAACCACATCCTAAAAACAACCCACTCACCATGCACTGGTCTCCTTTTCCACTGCTTTGATTTTAAGTTAAATTTTAATAAATTGTGCCCTGTAACAATATCAGTCAGAACTCTTTGTGTGTATTTGGACATTGACACAGATAAAACAAGGATTGAAACAAACTCATCATCCGAGGGAGCCATTTCTGCCAATATGAGTGCATGCTTGTAAAACCGCATGTCCCTGCAAATTGCATGTTGATGTTGAGCTGTGAGCCCGCTGTGCAAGGGAACATGATGTATCACACACTTAAATTCTGCCCATCCAGCACTGCAGACACGACACTTTGCGAAAGGGTTTTTTTCTGAAACATCCCATTCACCAGATAGGAGAGGCTTGTGACGTTCTCTAGATGGATGGGGATGGTATGAGTCCTTTGCGTCAGCTGATCTAACACGAGATACATTTCAACACACGTTTTGTTAGCTCTTGGAAATTGAAATCGGTTCATTCACATCACCACGTGCCATAAATCTGCTCAGTCTCTGAATATACTGTATATTATCACTGGATTATTAGCCCTGTCGTGTAAAGAAACCAATGCACACAAGATGTATTCAAAAGCTGATTGATTTCTTGTCATTGGTTGTTTATCTCTTAAATATTTTGTCTCTGCTGGAGAAATGTATTTACTCAGTAAAATTATATCACATGATGCCTCAAGGTCTCAGAGGAGACAAGGAGGCTTGACAACATCTCTTTTAATTAAAGATTAAATCCACTGAGATTGATTAATCCAAAAATGCTGAATTAATTTGTAGGTGTATATTTGCCAGAAAAATATCCAAGGATATAGGAGTAGTTTTTTTCATAAATGGCCTTGTAGCCAGCAGACTCATATCACTGAGATATAAGATAAAAGACAAAATGCACAAGGCAAGAAATCAGTCACAGCCAGTAACAGTGGAGCAGGTAGACCCAAACACGAGTGATTGGTAACGCCACGCTTCATGTGCTGACCCCTTAAAGTCTAACTTTAGCTCTGTGAAGGGCATCGTGTGCGTACAAGGTCATGCATGGTCAGAATTAATCTCAGTGAGCAAACAGTCTGACCCGAGGAGCCTCAGCATGGGGTTTATCTCGTGTTAACGCATCTGTCAACAGTCAACTTTTACAAGCTCTGGCAGATTTGTTGTGCTTTGGATAAACTGCCAGCTTTCCAATTAAAAGCTCTGCCAGTCTCCTTCAAACCAACAGGACGCTGTAGGCCTTATTAATTTATTAACAAGAGACGCACATGTGTGCAGCGTGTCAAACGTTTTGGAAATCTAGCGTGAGGATTTTTTTTTTTTTACTTCTTCTGTGACATGTGGGTTCATCATATAGTCCCTGTACAGTATGACACATCCTATTACTGTAAATGGAGAGCTGTAACAATGTGACGTTTTCTGTTTGTTATCCTGCTCCCACTTTTTACTTTTTCTCACATAAGATTCAGAGAGTAGAGATCTATGAAGAAAATGATGTTGAAGTTGCTTAAGATGCGTACCGCATACAGGATATTTTGTCCCTGGTTTCGGTTCTGGCTGGGGACCTTTGCTGAATGTAATTTCCCATCTCTCTTCCATCATTTCCTGTCACATATCTACAGTCCACCTTTAACTAAAGGCAAAATGGCCCCCAAAAATACTTAAAAATATTAGATTGAAAGTATTCAATGTATTCAATTCAATATTCATTCAATATTTAATGCTCATGTGTGACAAAATATGCAGAGATTTTAAGAAGTGATGCCTTTGATGTTTTGCTGCATCACTACCTGAATAATTTGGCATCATTGAACCAAGATTCTGCTCTGTATAGGAGAATATTGAATGGATGGTTGAAGATCTGAAAATGGAATGTTTTGGTATAATCTAGCCAAGGATCAAGAAACTCAATATCTTAAAGGTTCCCTACGGACATGTTTAAAGACATAAAAAAATTATACTCAGCTTGAAATAATGTGTCCGATATATTTTTTTCACAAAAAAAGTTTAATTACATTTACTCCTTCTTCCTCATTGAAAAATCCTGAATCTATGAATATGCAAAGAGTTTGTGGAGTCTTCACCAAGAATCATTGTGTGTATCCTCAAGGTTTAAACATGTTGGGTGCATTTCCCCTGCATGCCTGTTGATCAGTGGAATAGTGTGAGGCCATTGGCTGAAATGTGCACCATAGCGTTAATAGTGGTCAAAAACTCCACAGGGAGCCTTTAAGCATTGGACACAAGATGTCTCCTACTTCAACTTTGAAAAAAGTCCATTAGCAGTGTTTGTGTGCTGGAGGTTTCAAGTTTCCACATCACACTCGTGTAAGTTGCATATTGCACCAAGATTGGCTTTCAAACCAGCTGTGATGTCACAAAATCATACTCTTATGTGCATGTCTTAAACTCAGATTTAAGGTTACCAGCGGGGACATTCCCCCCTTCAGCAGAGGAATTTGAAAACAAACTCAGCACATACATCTTTCTTCACATTGAAAGTCAAACATTGAGTGAAGTAAAAAATAAGCAAAATACATCATCAAGCAGAGGAGGACTTAAACCTTTCTGATATATTGTGGTAAAAGTTTAAAATGAGCCACTTGTGCTGAAAAGACCCACCAAAGATATCAAGTTGAAAACATATTACACAAAGAGTGTAACTGCAGATTTAGCTGCTAAAGTTGACGCCTGATAATGAGTCTACAAGAACTTTTACTTTTCACACATTTAGGCAATAAATGAGTTTCACAATTTTTGGCGTTCACACAGAATGATTTAAATCTAATAATAGGCTTTTGTCGAGTATCTGATGACATTCAGTGTCAAAACAATGCAAATCACAGAGTGGGCAAGCACTGCGCCATGATATCCTCATGACTTAGTGTGGTGTAGGTGGGCTTATAGATATAACATAATGGAAAAGCACAGAGTAGCATGAAGGTGTAAAAACATAAAAGGTGACACTAATTCACCAGAATATTTGATTACACTGTATGTGTGAGCTGTAATCTAACTCGCACAAAGCCTGCACACCCATTAATGTCCTGTCCTTCCCTTATCAATGCACACGAGACAGAATCAGATCTCATGAATCAATGTGCAGCTAATTTGCTGGTTGGATTAATGCTCACACAAAGATGTCATTCACTCCATGTTGTAAGGACTAGAAAAGGTTTAAAAGTAATGATTAATGTAGACCAGGATCATATATGTCTGAAATGAAAAGTGTGAAAACTGCAAACTGGCTCTAAGCTGAAATAATTTGTGTCTGTAAAGACCTCCGTTTATTTTGAAAATATGTTCTGGGTGATGTGAGTTTTTTTAGGCTTTCTTGTTCTCCTTTCAGCACATGACACCCAGTCACACGTTCAGAAAGACATAAAGTTATAAAATGTGGCTGTCAGAAATATTGACAACCAGAGAAATCAGTTTCTGCCTCCACTGCTTTGTCATCATTACAAAAACATTTTGGATACCAAATCTTGTGGGCTTTGCTTACGTGTTTCTGTGAAATAAGCCTGTTTATCTGCCAGCAATGACAAGATAATGAATACTGCTTTGTCCACTCCCTTATCTGCTGTGTAATGATCTGTATCATGTTTGATAACAGGTTGAGGAAAAATGTTTCAGAACCACAAGATAACGATATTCCACACAAAGTTATTGAAACTGTCAATTACAGGCGGTGTGTGCGGACAAATAGGAATATTTTTCTGTTGCTTTAAAGGGAGAAGAGAATTTAATTTCCCTTTTATGTCCTCCTTCTTCTCAACATACAGGTGTGTCAAATTATTTGGAAATCTTGTCCTGGTTTTTTTTTGGTTGGACATTATTTTGTCTTTCAGCCATCCAGAAGGAAATTTGTCGTCAAGAATTCGCACTACATGTGCAAACTCCTCAACATAAAAATAGCTTTTCCCCTTTTCTATTTTTAATCACACAAACGTGCTGATAACAATGAATCGGCAGCTCTTTGAGAAATATTTATCGTCTTTTCCGACATTACTAATCTCTCCCCTGCATTTTGTGTCCAAACGTTACCGAAAGACAACATTCTTCATTGAGTATTCAACGCTCAGCAACGCCATGTGTTTCCTGCGTGTGTCAAGATAATTTTAATTTGATGACATTTGCTGCTGTTGCGAGCATCTGTTGCAGTCAGAAGACAAATGTCCTTGTTTTTTTTAATATGAGACATGCTGTATTTTGCTCCCGCAGGATTACAATGACGAGATCAGACAGGAGCAACTGAGAGAGCTCTCCCTGTTGAACGGCTCTGACGAGTCAAGCAGAGTGAGGAGTGCACAAGGGAGGAGTGTACGACCAGCAACCACAGTATCCACGAGGTAAAGCACTAATTACAAAAAAAGATTAATAATCAGGGCTTCTTGAAGTTAAGACACTCTGAAGGTTACTATTTTTTTAAAAGATTTATAAGAAAATGTGGCTTCGCTTCAAAACAATTTTAACTTTTTCATAAAGTTGGGAGACTTGCAAGAAATTGATTTTTAACTCTACACCATCGGTTTCAAAGTCTCAAAGCACGAGTCAAGATATTGTTATCTTTAATATTATGAGATCATATGTACTGTTATTTTAACAATTATGATAAAGACCAGCCACAAAAAATGTATTTAATTAAATTAATTGTAATATTGGCAAAAATACTGTATCTACAAATCTAAATAGGCAACTCAAAACCCTTGTTTTTGTTACTCGCTGATAAAATCAAACAATTGATAAGTGCTTTTTTCTATGTTTTGATGTAGAGACATAAATAAAGTTGAGAAGTACGGGAAAAAAAGAGCAACAGAATACATTATGCAATTGTTGTCACAGGTTGAGTAGTATTCCTCATGATGAGTGAACTAATCTTCCTGCGTAAAACCAGCAGAGTCCCCCTTTAATCCAGTTATGCAATCACCCAGAAGTAGTTGTCATTCATTGCAATATGATGTGTAATTTGTGGATCATCTAAAACTTAGTGTGCAGTGCTATGAATGACAAATACACATTTTAATAATAAAAAAGGAAGTACCCTCCTTCATGGTGAATTTTCAGATTAATTGGGTTCACTAGCAAACATTTCAATATTTCATATAAAGTTGTTCTTAGTTCTCTTCCTCAGGTTGTAGTTAAACAGCGTTTCCTTTTCGATTTTCTCCAGTTATGTCTTCTTGATAACTCAAATATTGGTTGTTTTCCATGTAGCTCAGGGGGATTTTAGGATGTAGGCAGGCCCAGCTACAGAAAAACTTACAGAGCATTTGATTGGCTTAGCCATGCGTGCAGCGGCTCATGCGAAATGCCTGCCTCTTCCGGTCTCCTTTTAAGCTCGTTTTTAGAGCAAATTGTCCGTAATCTACCTGAGCCGTGGCGGTCCCTCAGGAGTAAGCAGGTACAGTTTGCCATGACAGCCTGGCCTAATTCAGGCAGCACATGTAGATGAGCTAAATCCAGCAGCAACATGGGACGCCTCCAATTTAAAGTCACCACCACCACTTCCCTACCCAGATTTTCTCCTTATGGCACACCGATAAGCGATTATTGTAAATCTCCATGAAAAATATGCACCAGTAATTCCCCTTTGAGTGTCTGTATTTTTGGATCACAATGGGTTGCTACCTAGTGAAGGACGTGCCAGAGGAAGAAAGGGTGTCCTAGCCCACCTACATCATGCTGCTGTTAAAATGTGAAGTTCACAGACAATAGACGGCTTTGCGATGCTAAATCCACCCTTCAATCCCTGCGGCGTTCATGTGGTTCTGCCACTGGACAGTCACACCGCCATAAAAGAAACAATCCACCTTAAATACCTCATGCCTGCCCAAGTCCTATGGCCTTTAATGTCTCTCTACTGGACGCTGCTTTGTTCTTTTTGAAAACTATACCTGTCTGACTACAAGCATGTCTACAACCTGAGCGTATTCTGCAGCTTCAGGCATATGGAGGTGTGATTTTGCACAAACACAGACTAGGCACCGCTCCATCGTGTTATTGAAATAACCAAGCTGCGTCCCACAGGCATGTTTGCAGAGCTGAGAAAGACACAAAGTGACACTCCTCAGCCCTCTGATCATTACAAGATCTACCTCAGTGCCAGCGGAGGTTATGCTTATCTTGTCTTTCAGTCGAGCACACTGTACGACAACCATCGGCTGAGGCAGCCTGCTCACATTCAGTGATAAGAGGGATTTAACAGATTTCTTACTGTCTTAACTCCACGTTTTCACTGAAAGCACTGCGGCTTATTTAGAAATATTGTGAAGTAAGATTCTCAGGGCAAACTCATGCCATGTTTGTCCACCTGTTTGCTTCACCAGGGGCCACAGAGGCACAGGAAGGAGTGCAGCGGCACCCCGGGGGACAGCGGCAGCGGCTCACAGCAAACTTCCCACGACTGCTTTAACGAGGGAGGTACAAGCTCCGAGAGCCAGGGGGGCAGCAGGGAGTGCTGGATACAGGCCCCCACTGTTAGCAGTCACACATGAATCATACGACGACTATGTAAGTCCAATCCTCTTTGCACACACTGAAAAGACTAGCTGATAATAATTTTACTTGAACTGTGTGTAAATCAGACTTGGTTTAATCCCCTTTCGTGTGATCAGGATGAGTCTTGCTTTACATGGAGAGGTAGGGCATTCAGGGACATGGGTTTGAAAAATGAGGGCAAGCTGGAAATTATTGCAATACATTTTTATTTAATTAACTTAAAGCATACTTAAAGCATACTTAAAGCAATTAAAGCATACCAGACATTTGATAATGATTTGGGATCTTCTAGCCAGCCCTCAGTTTCCATTTATCTCAGCATGATATTAACATCAACTTCCTTGACTTCAAAGTTGCTTCGGATAAGCAATGCATCACAGTGAATATTACATCGTCTTCCTCTTTTGTTAGTAAGTTAAGGTATCATTGAGTCTAATGCAGTTGCCTGCAGAGATCATTTTCTCTTCCTCTTTTCCCAAACTTTTAAAAACCATAGATCTTCTTTTCATGGCAACCCTTCATGCCTCAGGCAAAAGCGAAGTCTTCCGATTTATGTTGCTGTGCGGATTAGCAGATAAATATTGTGTTAAACTAAACAATGAATAACAATTAATTATGCTAATTGCTTCAATTAATTTCTTTAGTTCTGTTCAAAATTAAAATTTGCTCAGATTTGAGGTTTTCAAGGATAAAAAACATGCACACACTTAGTCACTTGAAGTATCTGTGCTGCCTGTAAAGAGGAGTGTTTAGTCTCAAGATGTCTTGAGCTTACTTATCACCATTGCCACTCTTGACACTTTTGCCCCACAGATGAGGGACAGCTTTCCATGTTCGCGAAAATCCGTAAGCTAAGTATCTTTCACTGTACAGCCAGATTTTTGTTCTTTCAGGTGGCTCAGGTTCAGTCATCTTAGACTGTGTTGAGGGCTGAGATGTATCAGCTTTGAGTTGTATTTACTGTGACAGATCTCTCCATCACTTGTTCTGACAGTTGCTATTTCTGACTGCTGTGCACCTGGAAAACTAATCACATATTTAACAGCTTTTTTAACATGGTGATTTCAATGTGTATTGCTTGTTTCTTCTATTTTGATGTATGAAAACATTATTAAATATGTACAGTAAAAAAGTGGAAATATATCTTATAGCACTCTTGGCCTGTCCTGAAGGCACCCCATGGGGCTTTGAGAACCGCCGTGTGAGATGACGGTCTGAAATCCAAGAGTTAAGAGTTGGTTGCCAGAAAGAATTGATATTCTGATATTAGAAAATCAACTCCATAGGACCAGTAATAAGCAAACATGTTTTGGTATAATGTGAATATGGTCACTATCCAGATGTTAGTGCCTGGGGAGAGCTTTTAAATCAGTGCCTGCCTGCAGCTTGTAGATTTTCATTCTGTGGTGAAATGAAACACAAATTAAAACACACACACACACAAAACACCACTGGGATCATGTCAAGAAAACAAACAAATATCTATATCTATATCTATATCTATATATATATATATATATATATATATATATATATAAACATGTACCATGTTATAGGTAACAGCCACTATAAGTCACCTTGAGGAAAAGTGTCATATAAACCTAAAGTAACTTTATATGATGGACAAACCCATGAAGCTCTGCATTGTGAATAGCTGCGCCATTTACATGCAAAAAGAAAATATTCCACTTGGAGGTGTAGGTAGTGCCTTGACCTGTGGTCTATCAAATCTTTGTTCTCATCACTTAAAACAATGCTGGGATCAAAAAATATTCAAAGGCCTTGTTAAAAGTATGCTTGTCCTCACATCTTGGAAATTTCTCAAGGTCATTTTGAAAAGACTACACAAGGTGAGCTCTAAGTTTCATCCAAATGAAAAAAGGCAACACTTTTACTAGTCTATTTCCTCAGAGCCTTCCCACTAAGCAAAGCCCCCATGTGTGCTGGCAATTGAAGATTGGGCTGTCTGCATGGGGAAATGCACAAGCGCAGTCTCATTACCAAACCAAATTGAGTTCTGATGTAGAGCCTGTGTATTTCTGAGGAGGAAAAAGCGAGGCATTTCTTCTCTTTGTAATTGGAGGTTGGAAAGAGGGGTGGGAGCACAGAGACTAGGGGATTATGGAAAGATGAGTTTGTCCTGAACATTTTCTTCCCTCATATCTCACTTTGCTATTTTTTTCTACTACATTACACAATTTTCTTTGAGCATGTTCCCAGAATGTAGCAAGACCGCTTTATACAAAGGTCCAGGTTTGTTTGTTTTTTCAATCACTGAAGATGCTGCACAGCTTGTTGTTATTCCCCTACAAGAATCCTGCATTGTACAATCTGAAACACAATAATAGATCAACAGCAGTAGATGCGCCTTTGTTGCTACATCCTGTATTTGTCTTTGGGAAAATATGCACTGTAGTGTGTATGGGTATCGTGTAGACCGTTGATTGATGGACTCTGTCAAACTGTCAGTCTGCCTCATAAAAGTGATACTGTGAGAATGTCCATAATTGTATCTAATCGAGGGTGTTATTGATTTAAAACTTCAATGGAGAGCACGAGGAAGCTGGTAGTTATCATGTATCGTTGTTTGCTTTATAATTTATGAACGTAACATTTCCTCTTTATCTTTCTCCCACAAATCTCACCTTGCTATATCCTTTACCCCAGCACTCTTCTGTGATTGTTTCCTTTGTTCCTCCCAGAGTGTCGCTCTTTGTGCAATGACTCAAGTCAGTTTTTACCATTCAGGTGTACAGGATGCTGCTATACTTCACTTGTCTAACGTTCATTGAAACCACATAAAGCAGCCCTGCCAAAAGCAAAAACAGATTTGCACTCTTAAATGTTGTTTTTATATTATTCTGTGACGGAATTCAAGGCCAAACTGACTGAGGTCTCCCTTTTTATCAAGGATGTTAAAGGATAAGGCTGTTGATGTTTATTTGTCTAATTCTCATCAAATTCCATTAAAATACCAAAACCAACAATGAATTGATCTTGCTAACAAGTATTGTCTGTGTAGCCGAAGCCTGATATATCTTATTCCTCTATGCCATAGAGCTCCATTATCGTCCAAAAAATCCCCCAAGAAAATTTCAATGTTTTTTACTTAAAACTATGTAATTTCACATCATTTTGGACCATTATTATTTTATTATTACTATAGATAACGCCCAGAAAGCTTAAAGACAAAACTTGCTATAGTTAATAATAATAATAGCCTATAGTCTTGACCCTGGGTTCCCAACTCCAGACCTCCAGGCCCCCCTAATTGCCCATTTTCCAGTTATCTCTGCTGTAGCACACCTGAACCAGCTGATGCTCAAGCCCTGATCCAACAGTAAGGGCTGGGGAGTTGCATCAGGTGCATCAGGTGTGTTCAGTACATAACACGATGAGTATGTCACTAACTACTATTGTTGTGTTATTGATTTTTTTTCCACTGCTCTGGGCCAATAAACTGATGACGATGACAGCGGTGCATACAGTAGATGGGCTACAGCGAGAACTTGCATGTTATGGATTCACAGAAAATTAACATTTATAACACAGGCATAGTACGCAACAGTTCTCTTGTACTTATTCACTAACTACGGAGCTGTTTGGCACTCAATTAGTGTGATGAACATGGTTTTATCAGTGCTTATCACCGCGCATTAGTAAACAACCAGTTCAGACACAGCATTAATGGAATGGCTGGTAGATGATTCGCTCTCATCAACAATATTATGTATTGCTTTCTACTTGTAGGGCTAGTATACTTTCAAGTCAACTAATTTACTTCCCATTCAGTGAGATTTACACCGTTTTACCAGTGCTTACAGTGATCGGTTCATACGGCTTAGGCGGGGCGCAAAAACGCTTAGGCACTGCGCCTAAGCCGTATAATGGCAGGGAAAACCCTGATATGGTTTAGAGAATATTATAGATCCAAGACGAAACTGACAGAAGGGTGGGACTGAGAGAAAAAGGCAGAGGAGGATGGCAGGTTACCAAGGGGGATGCATTTTGGTCATTTTGCTAACAAGGTGGATGGCATCCCCCCTCATATTGCCTACTGTTCATGCCACCAAATTCAACTTGCCACTTCATCGTAAACTTCAACTTGGTAGTTTTATGTAAATATATATTTTAGGAAACACATTTGCTCTTCTTTTTATTAAAAACTATAAGGGTTTGATTAATATTTTACTCTAAGGTTTAATCAATATCCTGGATACATGGATTATCCTCATCAAATAAAATAATAAAGGAAACCTCAGATAGTATGACAGATTTATCAGTCATGTGACCAAATCCTTGATGCAGCCACTGTTGTGTTTCCTGCATCACAGCATTTTTGGAGCTGCATTGTCCCACATCCTTTTATTCACAGTCAACATAACAAGTTATTAACATTGCTGCACAATCTTCTGCCAGAAACCAATTTGCATAGGATTGCTTATTCATGACCAACACATACACATGTAGTTATGCATGCATCCTGTATTGGTGGTGAATGAATGGTAGACTGTTGTTTTCTTCTCAATTCGGGGTGAAGTTCCCTTAAACAGTCCCTATGTTTCTGCTGTGGAGCAGGTTATCATGTGACAGGGAGTCCCCTGGAGACTGTAGTGATTAATGGACTCTGTCATGCTGTCAGTGTCGTAAAACTAATACAGTGACAGTGACCATTATTGTACCTCTAAAAGGACTGCAACGATTCAGAAGTGAAGTGGATTGCAGTGCTTCGCTGTGGAGGGAGTCTGTCTGTATAAATTTAGGTATCACCTGCACGGAATGAGCTACAAATATTTTTACAAGTTGAAGTCAGCATTACTGTGTTAGTTTCATCACTCTGGTCTGATACAGTTTTGTAACAGATTCTTCACAAGTTGTCATATGAAATCCTCCTAATCCAGAGACTGATGATTGTCCGGCTTTCAATTCTGAGGACAGATGTCAACATATTGCGGCAGAAGTGCCACCAAATCATCTGCGGTGTGTCTGGTAGATATGTCTGCCTCGTACAGTAGGTTTTTAGTATCATGTCAGATAAACTGATAAGCCCTTGTGATTAAGTCAGCCATAAAGGCTCAATTGGTCATTAGGACAATTTGCCAAAAAAGTCAGTCCAGTCCTTTTAAGGTGAAGTGTTCCTTACTTATTTATCAATACCATTTGATCATAATATGAAAACATTCAAAGCACATCATATACTCAGAAATACTTGGTGGTCAACCTCTGCACGAGGCTGTTTCTTGTGCTCTGGTTTACCTTTAGGTGAAGGTAAAGTAATGCACCTTGGCTTCAGGTACATTTTGATAAACACATTTTGAGGTAAGCATAATTAACCTTGTGAACACTTGGTGGGTTCATTTTTTTCCTACTATTTGACAATTATTTGTCATATTTATGACATAAAGAAACTAAGCGCAGATCTGTTATCCAGTCAAAAAGGTCTGTTTCCCAGTGATAAGTTATCTGCTAGCTCAACAATCAGCCAATGTCTTCTGTGTAAAATAGTATTATTAATTGTTTTACAACTGTACCAGAGAGCATTTCGTTCCACTATTGAGCATACTGTACATATATGCATTTGTGAAAACTGTATTTTATGGTTTCCCACATGAAAGACAGTCCATATTTCAGCATGACTCTCGTGAGTCATTAATAAGAAAATTACCTTACTGAGATACTGTATGTCATTTTAGGTGTAGTGCTGAGGTATACTTTAGTGGATGAATTGCTTCTCAAGTGGTAAAAACAGCACTAATAACCATGGTTTTGTGACTTTTAAGTGAGACATAGGGAGACATTTCACTGTAATCAGTGTAAATTCCTCCATATGTGCAAAGGGAGAGCGGAGGGAGATTAAAGATGTGATTGATGGCATTTTGTATAGACTTGGACCATGGCCTCAGTTTAATGTTAAAGATCAAATCCCATCTGGATCAAATCTTATCTTTTAATGTCAGAGACGATGATAGAAGAGAGGAATCTGAGAGTGATACAGGATTCTGTCCCTGACAGCAGACCATGAATTGTACAAATTGCTGGTAAAAATTGAAAGGCATAGCTTGGTTTTTAAACCTGAGCCCTGCAACCATACCGAGGCAGTGCGGGAAATGCCATAATGTGATTAAACACAGAGCTTTGGGAGGCTTTGAAGAAAAAAAGTCTAATCTATCTACTGTGGAAAAAGCAAAAGGACACCCTTTTGAAATGGGGGAAAAATTCTCCCCATATCATCTATTTCATGAACATAAAAGATGCGTGAGATTCGTGAGGTTCTGTGTATTTCTTGAAGGAGAGCAGTTTCTCAGGCCACCGTTATGCACATCTGCTGTAATTGCTTTATAACAATAGGTTCAGATACACTGCTGAGTTCACATTTGTCAGATTAATTATGGAAATTCTCCATGCAGAACTCTCCTGTTTATTAAAACAGATGTATGACACACACTTCCTCCCGATTATTTAATAGAAGGAAAACTCAGGTAGAATGCACAATGGCCTCAGTCGTATCATCAGGGACTGAAGCAGACAGATGCAGTTACATTTAATGCTAAACTCTACAAGCATACCAGGCACTACAACAACATTTAAAGACTAGAGCAGAGGATATTTTGTTCTTGAGGCTCCGTTCAGCCAATATGACAAACAAGATATTGTTTAATGTCACTATTCCTGAAAGTAATCAAGGTTTAATCTCATTATAATTATTTCATTTGTTAAAAAATTGTTTAACCCTGACACAATTTTGAGTAACTATGTTCAAAAGTAAACTCGTACTTGAAGTGTATAACCGACAACAAAAGAGTGTATGCTGATTGAATTTGCTCAGGTAGAAAGCAGTGAAGAGCAGCATCTATTCACTGAGACAAAAGGCTGCAAATCTCATTTTCCTCCCCATTCTGCTGCGTGGAGAGGCATTCACAGGCAGCTCCCTATGAAGATCAGTCACTGTCAGGGGACATACAGGTTGTCAATTGATAATGAAGCACAGTGCTAAGGGCCTTTAGGTTCTCGCTGTCCTAATTACACTGAGCGAGGACTCTCCACCCTTGTGTTAACATTTGATTTATTTCCTCTGCCTTGTTAGAAAGGACCAGTGTTAATTGTTTTTACACATGAGTGTCAAACTAGAAGAATCAAGCCTCATTAATTAGGGGCCGAACTATTTACACATAGTTCTTTGTCGGACGTCAATGCAGCCTGTGTTGTGGGTCAAACTAATACTGAGGTCAGCAGAGAGATAAATTAGAGTGTGATGAACATTTTGTCATGTTTTCTTTGAGCTGACACTGAATTAAAGCCTTCATCATACATTATGTGTTGCATTGTTTTCCCTGACAATGCTTATCTGTTGTCCCTGTTAAACAATTTAACAATAAATACATACATAAACAAATATTTATACCTTATTTATACCTTATCTATTTCAAAATTATTTTTATATATATCCTGTCATCTAGAACCACACATGTTTGAGCAAAAAAACCCCACATACCTGAAGGTTGACCTACTAGCTTTTCCAGAGCTTTCAACCACATTTCATTATCTTCTTCAGCAGGTAGAGTTTGGTGGTGCTTGGTTGTCCTCACACATTTCATCACTCTTTATAAACACATACAGTTACAGTTTGTTATTTCACACAGAACCAAACAAAAACAGGCTGTCAGACTGTATAAAAGAAGTGGACGTAGCCACCATGACCATTGGTTTGTGGACTACCGTTTTGAAGCCTCGAGTTTGGCATTTTGGCCGTCGCCATCTTGGTTTTTTGGAGCCAGAAGTGACCATATTTGGACAAGAGGGTTTAGCAGGGGAGGAGCGCTAACTTATTAGCTAGCGCTAGCTAGCTAGCTTGGTTAGTAAGGTGCATCCGTAATTCACGTTAACTGTGATATTAATTGGGATGCCAATTTTGGCTAGCGAAAAACACACTTAAAACAAAATGAACTTACCGGAAAAAATGAACAGTTGACTTCTTAGTGTGTCTTTTAGTACAACCGAACACTGAACAAGACATTAGGCGACCAAAATGTTACAATCAACTTTCATGAACTGAAAACAAACGGTGAAAGGGTTAAAGACCAAAAAACACCCAAAAACAAGTTCAAGTTCAACAATCAGTCTTCACATTTTTGTTCTTGTGTTTTTGGTTTGGGAAAGACACCACCCTTCAAACTTTTGATGTACAAAGTAAACTATATTTTATAAAAGAAGTACTTTCTAGGGGGAAAAAGCATAAACCGGATAACTGCTTTGTTAGAAAGTGTAAACAGCAGCATGACACTGAGATAACTTTATCAATACCTCCCTCATGGTGAGCTGAGCACACACACATCTCTCCAGTAAACAAACAGCTACAAACAGTATGCTGGGCTATGATGTGTTCAAATGAATTCACCGTCTCTATCATTTATTTAGTTATTTATTTCGCATATCTAACGCACCAAGAACAACACTGACATTTTTCTAAAGGCAGCATGAATATTATTACAGTCCGCTGGTAAAAATCACCCTTTTAAAACTGTGAAGAACTCAAGTTTTATATGACGTCTCATAACCCGAAGGTTTATTTTTATAATACATTTGAGTGAAATTAATCCTCTGATTGCTTTACATTTATGGTCCAGTGTGGAGCAATTTGTCATATGGGATTGCTGACAAAACAGTCAATTACTGAGATATGCAGGTCTCTGACTCTGCCTTTGTGGGGAAAGACTCGTGCAAGAAAAGGAGAAGTATTGGATCCCCTGAACAACTTAATCCCTGACATAATCCCTAACTTTAATTTAGTCAAATTCATGTTCACACAAATAAAGCCACACAGGAACCAGAACTGTTTGGATCAGCATTACCCGACAGGAGAGGGAGAGTGTGTACAAGTGCCTTAAATGTAATTTCTTTTGTGTTGCTGCACTTGATGTCCTTCACACTGATGGGTCTGCTTTTGTGTCACAAAGCATTACCAAAAGCAGCCACACCTAAAGCAAGATGATATTACTCTATTGTTACAGGCAGACACGGAGGAATGGTGAGACCGCGTCTGGCATAAACCAGCTTCATTGAAGCTTTCAACACATTTTATTCTGCTGATTTAAAATGTATTCGATCTCTAAAAGGAACTGAACTCTTGTATGGTAGAGCGTGCTTTGAAATAGCAAGCCTGGAAAGGATTAGATGAGATTAGATCATGATGAAAAAGAGACATAAGCACTTTACTCCACTAAACATCTTTTAATGAGCAAGATTACAAGAGCGGACAATAGCTAAGGTTACTGTTCTGCACACACTTTGGCCTTACTCCAGTTAAGGTGTTATTCAGGTTAAGCTGTTTACGTGAACCCTTGGTCTGCTGAGATTGATTATCCCTGCTGTCATGAATAAACCATTTAACAGAATATTATGTGGAGTACTTTCTTCAGACACGTCAATCCACACAAGGGCGTATGTTTGGTTTCAAAAGTGGGGAGGACCCAATGAAGTCGAAGGTCCTGTAATTATATACATTTATAGCAAATTATGAGGTAATTGGTTATTGTGCTTTCCTATAACAATTTTTAGTGTCCTTGATAGAGACCTGATAGTTAATAAATAACAATAAATAATGCTCCCTCTTTATACTACAAGAGGCACTGTCCTTTAGTGCTTTATCCTTGATTGATGTTCAATACTAGAATATTTTAGGATAGTACTAACTATAAAGAAAAAAAACATAGAATAAATTATATTTTTACCCCCAAAAATTTACAGAGGTGAAAATACTTTTCCCTCCCTGAGTTGTGCCTGTAGTCTTTCTCTCAGGTTGCATACAGAAACCTCCTCCAAGAAAATAGGGCAGAATTGCCTGAGAGGCAAAACCCAGGGCATAAAGTCAAACAAGCACTCACTTCTGCTCATAAAACTTAATTGCTGTGAGTGCGCAGTCATAATTGAAAGCAACACTGATGAGCGTTTCAACATTTTGATCAACTCCTCTCTGCTCTCGTTTAGGTTTTGGCAGCTGGCTGACAGTCAAAGGATATTGTCGTGCTAAGAGAGATTTTAGGAGTAAATCAACTGTAAACTGTAAAAGTGAGATGGGCAAAAATAGGATTTTGAAAAGTGAGGGGGGGGACATGTCCACCCTATCTCCCTGTGTAAATTACACCCTCGAGTTCACCGGCAATAAAAAGATGAAAAGGTGCAGCAACCTTCTCAGTGGCTAGTACATGGGAAGGAGCTGATGACCCTGAATTGATGATATTATGTGAACATTGGATGGTTCATACAGATAACAACACACTGAAGTGAAAGGAGTGAGATGTTTGCATGCCGCAGTAACCTATTTAATATTAGAGAATTAGATATTAGAAGCTTCTTAGGCAGCTCCTCTGTGGCTTCTTCTTCTAACAGAGTTATAATGTTTACTTGTTCCAAAAACAGGTTACTTGCATAACTGGGTTGAGAACAGAGTCCTCTGTAGATGTAAACAGTCACTTACTGGATTAACAGACTGGGAGGAAAACAGTCTGAGGCTCAACATAGAGATTTGCAATGGGATTAGGCAGACATTTTAAAACTACATGTTGACAGTTTATTGTCATTACATAATTACATTACATTGCATATTGTCATTGTAAAATGCAACACTGATACTGTCAATTTCCTCAACAAACACAGCAAGGGCCTTTCACAGGGCTATGTGTTTATGAGAAATATACAAACAAGAGTAATATATAGGTATTTTAGCAGCTTTACAACTGCACAGAATGGGGTCTTTTATTCTTTTAATGTGGTTACCAATATTACAGACATTCTGCAAAGCATCTATACAACTGTACATAAATGTAGGAAGTATTTACTGTGCGCTGCATGCTGTCTAGCCATTTTATTGTTATTGAACATGTCCGTAGATACTTGCTGGATTTTTGTGCTTGTTTCTCAAGTAGCTGCTTATCAATAAATGAGATCCATATTGCAGTTTAAGACTCAGAAGGTGTCCATTAGGCTCCACTACTGAGACATGTTCCCCTGCGAACCTTAATCAATGATTTCTGTTGGACATGAATTTTTCCTGTTTCCTCTCCTATTATAGACAAAGTAATGGGCTTTGCCTGTGGAACTAAGTATTGATTGTTTTTATATTCATCTCTAATCAGTCAGACTGGGATAGAGATGAGGAGAAAAGTCGACTTTAATGCTTTACCGCGTGTTTCCTCGCAGGGCTACGATGACGGGTATGGTGGAGAATATGATGAGGAGAGTTACGAAGCCTATGAGGACAACTACAGCAATCAGTCAAAGAGGTGATGTTTACACACACAGACACACACACACAAATGCTGCACAAGCAAAAAATCTTTTTCAGTCATTCAACACTTTTTTCAATCACCAGCTGTCTGTTTGCAATACAGCATGTGAAAGATCCACTGTGAACTGAACCACGAATTAGCTCCTTGTATCTTTGATTTGATAAAGGATAAGCCCGGTGATATTTATATTTTGCTTATTGTCAACAAATCCCATGAAACGACCAAAACCCTTATAAAACAAGTGTTGTCTGTGTAGCCAAAGCCTGATATATCTTATTCCTCTGTGTCATAGAGCTCCATAGTCCAAAAACGACTAAAAACACATCAGTAAGCAATGTGGGCACTGTAGTTAATCCCACATATATCATCCTGCTGCTGTAAATACTCACTAGAGCACCAAATGTGTGTTAATCCACAAGTGAAAATAGTCCCCAACAAATGCACGATTTATGCCTGTTTGAGTAATGTTTGCTAAAATCTACAGTGCCCTGCTGTTTTAGGCAATCATTAAGCCTTTTTTTGTAGTGAAAAAAATAAATAAAATAAATAAATAAATATATATATATATAGACACACAGACAGTGTAGGGAAGTTAGAAAGTATTGAGAGACGGAATAACACATTGTTGGTTTTGTCTTCTTTTCATGGTGTTTGATGAAAATCAAAATCAACCAACCTTATGTATACGTTAAATATTTTTTACCTAAATAAACATGTCACTATCTTTCCTTATTCTACAAAAACAAAATTATTATGTTCTTTATTTTGACTGATGTTTCCAATCTGTCTGATTCAGCATTTCAGAGTATTATGAATATGGACATGGAACCAGTGATGAATCCTACAACAACTACGGTAAGTACAGCTCATTTTGTACTTAGCAGTTTGCAGTTTGTTTTTGTGAGCTGATCATCACTGATCCAAATATCGGTCACACTCTTTTTTCGCATGTCATCCCTTCTCTCTCTACTTGCTCGCGCTGTAAACTGTTTAGCGTAGCAGACGTGAAATCATCATAATCACATTAGTCCTTTTTCTAGCAAAAATGCCAAACATTGTCTGGCTCCGGCTTCTGACCTGTCAGAGTTTTCTGATTTTCCGTTTTACATCATTGTAAATTTAACATCTTTGGGCTTTGGACCCATTGGTCAGACAAACAAGCAATTTGAAGATGTCACTATGGGCTTTAGGAAATTGTGATTGTGAGAAATTGTGATTTTTCACTATTTTCTGACATTTTATAGACCAAACAATTAGTCAGTTAATCGAGAAAATAATTGGTAAGTTATTTGAAAATGAAAATAATTGTTGGTTGCAGCTCTATACACCATTTAGGAAAGTCCAGCATTAGGTTGCACAATATCTAGTAGCATCAGTATAGTTACTATTGCAACCAATTTCTGTCACAGCAGTATCTGCAACCCATTCAGTGTGTGATAACAACTCCTCTCCTGGAAAGTGTGCCAGTGCTGTCCTTGTACCTGACTTTAAGCCAGTAATATTTACCAAAAACAACAGGAATTTGCCTCTGCTGTTAAAGGTAATTAGTCAAATTTGTGGACAGGGTGTAAGATTTTAAAAACAAACTTTTTAAGAAACAACCTTGGACCTTTCATTTAAATTCATTCCTGACCAGAAAAAAAGTCTTGGCCACACAATCTTGGCTGCTGCTTCACTGATATTTAAAAGATGTTTCACAGCAGAGAAACAAAGGAAAAAAGCCTTGTGGTTCCAGCCCACTTTCTAATCATCCTCACCCAGGGAGCCGGTCCTGCATGCATCACCCCTCCTACCTTCCTGGCCACGAGCTGCGTTTGACTAGAACAGTAAATGTGCCAGTGGAAGCTCAGGGGGCTAACCGATGCCCGTTGTGAAGGTGGACTGTTTTGCCTTTTGGATATGTGCCCTCATTGGCTTATTACAGAAAAGCTGTTACTATCTGCTTAGTAACCTCAGCTGTGCACACAACACTGCTGGCAGGTAAAAGAAATATCAAAATATTTTTTTTTTACAAGGTTTCATAAGCAAAAGAGTCTTAATATTTCCTCAAACCATTAAGTAAAACATGTAAAGCTTCAAATTCAAGCAAAAATGTTAAATTCATCAAAAGTGGAGTTACAAGGTTGTCACATGACAGCAGCGAGAAGCTGGTTGCCACAGCGGGTTTGCAGGCTCATTCATTTTCAGCACAATGAATTGTGCACTGGGGTGTTGAGGTCGGACCGAACCAAAACCAAGGGGGCAATGATTTGATTTTCTGCCCCATAAACACTTTCTTATTTGGAAGCAGTGCAATGTGCCATGCAGCAGAGGTGGCCATCTTTATGTAATTTGGCTCTAAAAGGAAGGCACTGCTGACAGTCAGATCTCAGTATTGGTCTATCAGAGGGCAAAGAGCTTATGAAATTAATTTTCTGTGGAGAGAAGCCCCTACAGTACCTGGGATAGAATTTGCTCGCTTGAATTTTCTTGTCTTTGGCTAAATGGATTGTAAGAGGATAGTATACAATACCTGAGCTCACTGTTTGACTTTGTGACGTTGACTTTCTCAGCACAGTGAACGCAGCAGCTTTCTCCAATGTGTTTTTTTTTGTTTTGTTTTTTTTAACTGTTTCTGCAGAGGAGGAGTGGGCGACTACCCGTCCCAGTCTCAAAGCCCCAGTTTTACGGCTAACAAGAGGGGGCTACAGAAAACATCCCTATGGTAGATACTGAAGGTGCTCCAGATAACGTGACCTCCAATTTCAAACTATTTATATATATTTTTTAAATTCCTCATACAATGTTGTAATGTTTGCTTTTCTGTTCGTCTCCTTCAGAAATTGAAATAAAGAATAACCTCATAAAGCACATAAATCCACAAACTTTAACATTCTTGCAGTATTCAGATTTCTTCATAAAGGATAGAGTCATTTTTTGAAAAATAAAGAGAGGAAATGAAAAGAGACACTCACCCATGTACAGGAAGGTTGCTCTTAAAATTGGCTGTTTAAATGCCCTTCACTCCACCTCTATCACCCCAAAAAAATGGTAGTTATTTCAGATTTCTGACATTAAACTGCAGATTTTTTAAGTTATGTCTGATATTTTGACAAATTAGTTTCCGTTTATTGCCTTTAATGCTGTGATTGTCAAGATTTACCAGCCAAGCCCTGTAATGCTGGGATAAGACTACATAATATTTTTGCCTTTCAGGATGCTCAGTGTGTCAGTTTAGGCAATCACACAGTCATAGTTTCTTGCTGTGACTTGACCGAGACATGGAGACCACATGTTGGACCCCGACCGATCATAGCCGTGCTGTCTTTCTGTGACTTCACTGTTCTGGCCGACCGCACCAACAACATCATTCCTTTTTCGCTTCATTTTGTTTACAGTACTCCGTCCTCCTATAGGTCAGCGTCACAGAATACATCCAGAAAACAAAAGACGTTCTGACACACTAGTCAGGGCGTCTTGTAGTTCCATAATACCCCAGAGTGAGTAAAGTAGTATCTCTACTATCTAAACTGCTTTTCTGAATTCTAGTTTCTTTTAATAGTTATTCAAAACACATATTCACAGTTTTTCCTCATTTTTCATAGTATAAGAAAACAGTGCACAAACCCAGCTTAGCTCATTGTGGGTCACCGAAAATCACTTTACAGGCAGGATGAGTCCTTAACCAGCAAGACCCGCAGAGCAAGAGTAAGGTGATGCTTACTTCAAATTTAAAATGATCTTTTTTCAGCCGCCATCACCTTTCTCCACAGGTCACTGATTGGTCTGGCTGTTGGCTCAGTCCAGTTTAAGTGGATCTTTTCCAGACTAACACCTGGAAAATTTAACCTCGTGAGATTCAGACTGGCGAATTCAAGACACATTTTTTCTTCCACAGATGTATTCATTGTTTGGCTTGGTAAAATTAAATCAAGAGCGCTTTTGTGGTTAACTTGTCTCTTGAAGCTTCTGCAGATCAGTGGCTTTAACTTTATGATAACAGAGAACCACACGCTGCTGTGAACACAAATTACCTGATAAACTCCATTAAAGGCAACAGATGGAAACCAAACCTTTTTAACCTGACTGCAAAGTGACTAAATGACCTGACATTTCATACAAAAATGTTTAATGTTGATGAAATCTAAATCAATCCTCGAGTTTCCCCATAACTGATTGCTATATGAAACTTCATGGTAAAAGTTCATGGAGTTGATACCACAGACTAAAGTTATATTGTGATTTTAAATGCTATAAGATGTTAGATCGTAATCGTGCAAAACACTTTTTTTTTTGTTTGGGTTGAAAGCAATCAGCAATATGCAGTGTGTAATTTATAATGCGTGCTTTGTTCTGTGTGTAACCTGTATTTGTACATAAAGCATTTAATAAAAACAACATAAACCTCAACACAGTGTGTAAGACTCTCTAAATAGGTGGCAATGGAGCTATAAATTGGTATTTTTTCTGCAGTTTGTTAACATAACTGGCACCAAGACCTTTTAACATTTGATTTCAGGTAACGGCTAACTCGTTTCATAAAGAAAGCCCACCAACCTGTCCCAAATGACTCATTTGTTAAATAATTTATATTCCTGCTCAAGCGTTTTTGAATCTTTGACCACTTTCTTATTTAGAGACTAATACATTTCTTTTCTTAATCCATTCTCTGAAGTTTTACATCATTAAACAGACACTGATTGACTCTGAGAATGATATGGAGTTAAAAGAGGTAAGAAGTCCTCATATATTATCATAATAATGCCTTAAATGCGCTCAGCGTTTGAAGCTGGCTCGTGAAGAGCGTAATGGGCCATACAGGATGTAGATATTCACCCTCTGATAGTATGTTATTGCTGAGTGAAAAAAACAGCACACTCAGTGTTCAGTGTCTTTTATCTGCAACTCATCGATGTGTCTGCTAACCTCTTTCTGCATTTCTGTCATTTAACTTGAGAAAGCTGTATATACACTGTAATTTTCCGTGCTTTAAACGTCAAAGCTGAAGTCCATTTAGCGATTTGAATTCTCTTTTGTGATTAGTACACCTGAAGCCTGGCTCTCATTAAGAGTGTAGATCACGGGACTGAAAGGAAGACTAAACACTAAGCAGGTAACCCCAATAATAATACTAATATAATCATCAAATGCTAACTTCCACTTAAAAAAAAAGTAAACCTGCCCTTTTTAACGCCAAATAAATGCCTGTTGAATTAAAATCCCTTCATATCTCTAACTAAATAGTCCATAAGGAATTCAGCTAAACTGTGATAAAAGGAATTAATACGTTTTAATAAAAGACACTAAAATAATGTCCGGCAAACTAAACATCACATCAGTGATATAAATAAATTCCAAAATTTTGCTCAAAACTCCTCATAAAATTTCCTGATATTTATAACACCTTGAATTGGTTTACTTTTTTCACAGTGATGGAATATAATGGCTGTGCTATATATTGTGTACATTGCATACGTATTACAATGCATGCAGTCTGTCAGTCTATACTTGTTTATTATTGATGATACAGAGGATTGACGTATTGTTTATCACACTGTTTTGTTTTTCCCTGTAGATAAAGAAACACACTATGTGTGATTTGGTCAAAGCGGAGAGGGATGTGGCAGGTGAGTGGATATATTCACCAGCAATTTCTATGTATGCAAATTACAGTACTCATAGTCAGGCTTGTTGGAATCATCCGTGGTCAGTAGTGATTCACATTCACTTTTAACATTTAGATGAGACATAATTAACAGAAAAACAGCAAGTTTGGCTCATTTGGCCGCCTTAATTGATTTTATTTTCCAACCAATTAGCAAAGACTTTAAATTCCTACTCTGACTCGTAGCCAGCAGTTTAAGACAGGCTGAAACTCCCCATGATGTTAATGAGTAAATGTTCTTCTTAATGTTAAATCATAGTGTACAACTGAACCATTCACGTTTTGTGATTTAGAGTAATATTTTCTCGTGGCTCACTGTGTGCACACTGTTAAAAGGATGGAAATGTAATTTCCATCTCGTTGCACATTCTCATGAATCCACCATTAAAGCCCATTTACATCAACTACGAGTGTTACAGTGCGCAGTTTTTATAACTCTGACATCTCATTAAAAACACAATAAAGCATGGACATGCAATTAAAATAATGGAAACAAAAGGGATAAAGGAAACAAAATCTTACTAAAACTGCAATGAGATTAGAAGTAATTAATCATCTGATTAGAGGAACAGCAGACGAGTGAGTACTATGTGAGGCTGCCTTGAAGAGAAGTATGTGTATGCAATGTGCTTAATTATAATAATTATACATACAGAATGTGGAAAACCAAACTGGAGAACTTTGATCATTTAGTATATAAAAATAATATTAACTGTACCTACATTACCTATTATTACATACCATTTTTTCTGCCAAACAAATGTGTTTTTTATTTCTTCTGCACTACCTATTTGCATCTATCCTTTCTGCTGTTCCTGTAATAAATCCTATTTGTGTGTGTTTTTCACTCCAACCTGTGTTTTATAGCTGTGCAAATACAGCTACACTTAATCCCTATGGACAGATACCTGCTGACCTATTCATAATTCATGCTCTTCCTCTGACATTTTTCCAAAGGTGCAATTCTTTTTGAAAATGTATTCAAAGGCATAACACCTTAATTGTACACTTGTGCCGATAATGCATAACAAGATTTATGAACAACGCTGGCCCAGAAGTGCAAGATACAGCATCAATAGTTGTTTATATTGGTGCTATAGATGTATTTCTTCTGTAAGGCTGCAATAAGTCACTATTCTCCATTTGCGACGTGCACAAAGATGCCATGATTTGTCCTAAAATAATTTTATTATTTACTGTAATAAAGCAAATATGTTGATTTTTACCAAAACACCCACCAAGTGGCCATCAGTCTTAATGGGCTGTAGTCATGACTGCAAAGCATATTAATAGGATTGATTGAGACTGGGAAGAAAACTTTCAGAGCTTAAGTAATTTCTTTTCAAACTTACTTTTCAAACAACTTTAATCGCCTCTGATCAGTTTTCATCAAAATAAAATTAGAGAACGCATTAATACTTACTTACAAATGAGAAGCTTAGAACTTTTGTTGCAGCAGCTTGTTACAGCCGGCTTTACTGTGGTTAATACTTCATTCAGTGACAAGAAATGTTTAATCAAGAACAAAGAGTCGGTCAATAGTCAGTCGCGAACATTAGTTAACATTTTACAGTCTCAAGTGTCATGAGGAACTGTGTGTGCTTTGTAGTTATTCTGTGCTTGTGAAACAAAAGAGATCACTCTCTGCAAAAGAAACATTTTAATTAATGAATAAGTTCAGGAGGAACAATCTGTTTTCAGGCTGAAACAACATAGCTGTAGATTTAATGAGAGAACTTTCATCAAAAGTTTATGGAACAAATACTGCGTTTAAACTAAGACAAAAGCATCGCAGTTTCTATTTGTCTCCACTAGACTTTTTCATGTATTATTAAAAAATGTGGGCCAGTACCTTTCTAAAAAAGTTATTTGCTTCTGCTTTACCTCCCTTTGTGGTAGCCAAAATAATAGGTATACATTGTTGCTGAAATCACACTGTGCTCCAGTGCTGTTCACTTGTACAATTACTAGACAGTCTCATTGTGATGTAGTCTAACTCTGCAGTACTGCAACAGGACTCACATGATGCTCCCTTTTTTCAACATACTTGTACTTGTGCTTCTTTCCAGAGCAGCAGGCACAGGAATCTGCTCCCAGAGAACTGAAGATTGTACTCCGCCATCAGACATGTTCAGGCCCTTCATCAGTCAGGAAGGTAGCTTGGTACGTATTTCAAGTTGCTCTCCATAAAGCATCTAACTACAAATCTGTCTACGTTTTTCCTTAGAACTGAGTTGGAAAATATTAGCTGTCAACTTAATGCAAAATCAACAAGATGTCTTCACTTCATGAATACATCACATTGTCATCCACTATATTTTTCTTGGCAGTTTTCTCAGGATACGTCATTGTAAATCAGCAATGAGCTACAGCAATGCACTATTTATTAGATAAATATGAAGAAAACAACATGCTGAAGGGAAACATTTCAGGGAACGTGGCTGTAAGGCAGCTCAGGCATGGAAAGATTCAAGTCCAGTTTTGTTATAAGTAAAGAGGTTATAAGACTGCCAAGAATAAAATGATGATGATTAAATCGCTGTAATTGTAATAATTATTAATAGTTGTAAATATAATTCCCTATTTTCAACCCCTTTCTGTCCCAAGTGTGATATGTGACTTGTTTCTTAAAACTAACTCTCCTGTTTATTTGCACCTATGAGTTGGAAGTGATCGGTGTTGCTGGAAACTCTGTGTATGCCAGTGATGTTCATGCAGCCTTTGCCAGAAGCGCTCTCAGATCCATTTTCATAACAAGCCCGCCGCCAGCTCGAAAAACCAGCCAAGAGCTGAAATCCCAAAGCCTGCTACGGATGTTGATGCATTTCTTAAAGTGAATGCCGCTGATAAAACTCTCACATTCAGATTACAAAAAGGATTTTTTTTTTTTTTTAAAAAGAGTCATTACTCATTGTACATTTCTCTTGTTTTGCACAAAGAATGGGGGTCTAAGGTGCTTAAAGACTTTGCAGCTGTCTTCACATCTCTTCGCTGTTAGTCCACACACGGATCCACGGTGATTCCTTTCCATTAGGCAGTCGTGGCCTGTAGCCTCGGGCGCAATAAAAAAACAGGCAGCTGCTTGTTTTGTTGGTTTGCCAAGTTTATCACCTTTGGCAACATTGTTTATGCAGCAACAACACTCTTAATAGAATACACATTAGTCTGTTTAGTGAATACTCTCTTCTTGTGTAGAAAATACAGATGAATTCTGTTTATATTAACTTTTATTTACTGCACACAGAGATACATTTGGACTCGGAGAGGAAAGACGATGGAACACGAAACAGGATGGCAAAGACTGACAAATGACTCACAGGTGAGGAGGTGATAGTAGAATAACCTACATGCAGTTAATCTTATTTGCAGTTGTTTTGCTCTGTATTTAAAAAACAGTTCTGATATTTTTCATCCTGAATCTTACAGTTTTTGTGAATATACTGGAGAGCTCTGCAGGAAACAGTTTTATTGTCTGGTCCAGCAGGGCCAAAGAAATACAAGACTTGTCTTTTCAACAACAAAAAACCCCGTCCTTTTCTTCTTTTGGACCACCTGAACGTTTTAATAGCTGTGTTAGCCAATCATGTTTCACATCACGACATAGTTTGGCAATGTGACAAGCTCCCTTAATGGATTTTTTGATGTTGCTGTTAATGGTGGCATTCATTAAGGCCCTCAAATAACTGTTTTTGACATTAGGGTTAAAGTTGGACTGTTGGCGCGCCTTGGTAGCCGAATGGTTACAGCGCGTGCCACATGGTCGCAACTGATGCCGGTTTGGTTCCGAGTGGCAACCTTTGTTGCACGTCATACCCCTCTCTCTCTCACCCGTTTCCTGTCTGCCTCGCCACTGTCACTATCCAATAAAGACAAAAATAATAATAATCATAATAATAATAATAATAATTATAATTTTGGACTGGATACTATTTCCTTGACCTCACTGGATTCTTGGAAAGTTGTTTCCAGTAACAGAATGTAGGTAACATTGTCCAAAAGGTGATAAAAAAAACAACAACTTTACTTCAAAGGAATAGTTCAACATTTTGAGAAGGGTTACAGCCAGCAGCCGGTTAGCTTAGCTTAGCACAAAGACTGGAAACAGGGGGAAACAGCTAGTGTGGCTGCAGCTACATATTT
>NTHP01000038.1:1556733-1578663 GCA_003416845.1 Oplegnathus fasciatus
GCCATTATGTCCCCCCAACATCCCACAGTCCCCGCTTCCACAATTCCCTCCATTAACAAGGGGGTTTTCTTTCCACTGCCCCTTTGATGTGTCACACTCTGCTGCAGATTTGTTTTTAATATGTGTGACGGGATCCACTTAACTGGTAAGAGGAAGTGAGAAGACGTTTTTTCTGTGGAGCAATAGCAGCCATTCAACACCGACACACTGCATTCACATTTTAGTCTGTGAGTGTTATGTTAAACCACAATTAATTATAGATGAATCATCAGAGACACATCCCTTAATATATATAATTGACAGCTCCTAACGGATATTCTGTATTTATACTTCAAGGAATAGTTAAACATCTTGGGAAATACACTTATTTTATTTGATGCTGAGAGTAAGATGACTAGATCGATACCACTCTGATGTCTGTCCGTTAAATATGAAGCTACAGCAGTTAGCTTAGCTTAGCACAAAGACTGGAAACAGGCAGAAACAGCTAGCCTGGCTCTCTCCAATGGTAGAAGAATCCGTCTAAATCTCACTAATTAACAGGTTATATCTTGTTAGTTTAATTCGTACAAAAACTGAAGTGTAAAAACGATAAGTTGAGGGTTTACAAAGGGGTTATGTGCCAGACTATTTCTTGGCCAGGCGCAGTTACTTCCTGGAGTCGTCTTGTCACTGTAAAGCCACAACTTGAAGTACCACAGGTGGCGGTAGGCAGATTTTTTACCTTCAGACAGAGCCAGGCTAGCTGTTTCCCCCTGTTTCCAGTCTTTATGCTAAGCTAAGCTAACCAGCTGCTGGCTGCAGCTTCACATTTACTGTACAGACATGAGAGTGGTATCAATCTTCTGCAGTCAGAATACAAAACAGTACACAAAATGGGTTTTGGTATTCGTGGACACAGCCACAAAGTCCACACAAGCAATAAAGAGGGAGAGTAATGTAAACACAGATATGGATAAATACAGCCAAACGAGATGCAAGTCATTTTCAAGTCAAATGTGGGTATACAACAATGTGATCTCATTAAATTCTGTTTTCAAAGCTCAAATAACTCATGGGGAAAATAATTGCAGAGAGAAAGATGAAAATGTAAGCTCCCTCAGGCAAACTCTATACAGGGATCAAATGGATGGTCAGTGTTCACCAGCTACAATGTGAGGAAGAGAAGAAACCAAATTTGGACCATGCTGCAGTGATTAAAACCTGTTTACCAAAGCAAGCAGGAGCAGGGGTGTTTTTAGCATCTAACTCTCCTCTTTCACAGGTTTTTTTCCAACATAAAGTCTAACAGGAAGCGACAGCATGGCTGCAGGTGAAGCTTAGAAAGACTGAAGAGTTTGCGAGCAAAGTTAATCACATGAGCAGCGGCTCACACATCTGTCAGGTTAATGAGACACCGCCCGGGGGAATAATGATGAGTTTACATACAGCTGCAGGAAGTTTGCCTCCAATTTTACAATCAACGGAGTTGTCACATCTCCTGGCTAATTCTGTGTTTGGACTTGATGATAACTGACAACACAGATAGTTTTTTTTTTTGAGTTTTTTATTTATTTATTCATATTTAGAGACCAACATCACACTCTGCATCATGGCAAAGAACTGCCAGGTTCTCACGTGAATTTGACAAAATGCTGATGGGAGTGAAACCAATGCTTCCATCTGGTGTTACAATCAATACCACACAACGTTATCAAGAGACAGTAATGGACACGCGTGGATCTCCAGATTTAGACCAGTGGAATGATGCCAACAGGTGCATCCTCACCACGCTGTGTAAACCCTTGTAGGAAGGACACAGGCTCAGACTGATAACACCTATCTGTAGTCGCTAACTCTCCTGCTGAATTCACTCTTATATTTTAAGCCAAAGGCAGCATCAATGTTGCCTCCCAGCGAGAACAAAAAAATCAATTCCCAGCCACACATGGAGTTTAAACGTTCACCTTCTGTTTGTATTGGTTTTCTTCCACATCCCAAAAATATGCAAGTCTATGAACACTGGGATAAAATCCAGCCATCAGTTAAGATAGCAAGCAAAAAGCATGTAAAGTGAAGGTGCTGCATGACTTTTAATTCGATTCATTATTTATACGCCAACAAGTCGTACATTTACACAACAATTACAGTGATATTAGTCTGATAATTAATGAAATAAAGTAAGGGTGCTGTCAGGTCAGCAGAGTTCAGCACCAAACAACTGTTTATGCAAATGGGGTACCGTGAATGCTGATTTTCAGTAATGGATTTTCAGATGTGATACAATAAAATGGCATCATGTTGCTTTAGTTGAATGCCAGTATAGAGAGGAAATTAAATATAAATGTTAATCAAGGTTCTTAATCTTGGAAACACAGTGCTTTGTGATAAAACATATACTATTAATATAATTTCCATTATCAGTCTTGCAACTTCCCACAGTACAGTCATACGACTCTCATCTTCACCTTTGCAAAGTAATCTGCTTGAACAATTTAATAAATGTCACACTTTCTAGTGATTCATGTGAGTGGTCAGGGGAAATTGAAAAATACTTTTCTGATTTGGTCTTGTGTCACATTTTGTCCTGTTTTTATTTCACAGAATTTTGAAAATACCATCTTCAGGCTGCTGTTAGAAGATAGGAGCGATGTTTTCCAATAGTTTTATGGTAAAATCGTTTTTGTCCGTTTGGGGGTTTTTTTTACCAGCAAAGTAAACATCCAAGCACTGTATGTTTAATACATCCCAATGGGACTTTGGGCTGTAGAGTGGAGAGTATATGGATGACATTTGAGTGAATCTGGAGGATAAAGGAATGAAATGTCAAATGTGCCTTGCCATTATGGTTAAATACACATACTTCTGACAGTGGAGCACTTAGCCTACATAAAAGAAAACAAACAACCTTAATGTTTTAATTAGCATTTTACCATTTTTATTTTGGATATTTGTTTGGTCAAGGTTGGTCAGTGGTTTGGTTGTGCGCACATCTTAACTCTGATGCCTTTGATTGCCTCAACATTTACACCTAAAATTAGCTTTGAATAAAAAATCTTAAAATAACCAAATATGTGCATTCCAAATTAAGTGTTATACCTCCACAACTACATATTTAAAGCATTTGATTATATGTTATTGTGCAACACAGCAACTTTGAACTTTGACAAAACAAGCTCAAGTCAAAGTCCACTCACTGGCTTTTTTCAGACTTTAACCCACATTTCAGTCTTCATCAGCAGTTGGGAGTTTGCCCACTTATCATGAAGATGACTTAGTGCTTGACCCGTTTCACTGTTCTTTCATCACGACTTCATCCAACTTCAGATCTTTCAAGACTCAATTCATGTTGAACTTCCCAGTTTCCTAAGCTTTTGTTTCAAGAAAGAGATATGAGACACGATTTTATGTCATTTTCCCACCAAAAAAACGAAGTACAATTCTAAGCCTTTACGCAACATACTCCACACTCTAGCTTGACTCAAGATGCTGTTACTAATTTAACCTCCATCAGGCTTTGCTTCAGATCTGCTCAAACTTTTTATTACCTTGAAAAAAAATTACATCTTTTCCTCCAAGTGTGGAAGCTCCAGTGCAGTGAGGATAAAGTTTGTGACTGTAGTACAGCTAATTTGACGAGAATCCACTAAAGCCCCAAAATAATCTGTTCTTCCTCCCACTGCAAAGCTAATACTCCATCATGGCTACACAACCCTTATGAGATCCGAAATGAAGGAACGAGAGCAGTTATCAAATAAATTGTGCTCATTTTTATAAAGCTCGAGGGCGAGACATACAAGTGTGCATTATGGGATGTTATCTAATCCTCAAGAATGAGTAGAAAACAAAATGCACACAAATCCCCAAATTAACCAGAGCTGCTGCTGGTGAGGAATATTAAATAACAAATCAAACCGCTGCACATTTGGTCCCCTGGGTGAAATTATATTAGGAAGAGGACAAAGAGAAACATCATGCTCTGAATAGAAATGTACAATGGAGTCTACGTTGAGCATTCAGTACTCATGACGAATAACCTTTTGATTTGTTCTGCTGCATTTTCACATCACAAGGCAGTTGATCTTTTCTTTCTGTAACATTCCTATATTATACCTGAAGTTGTGCTGATATTACTCATCTAAGGGTGCAATGCAAATGTTACGTTTGCAGCATCTACAAGCTCCAGATTGCGACACATTCGCAGAGCTGCGACTACAGCCTCACCCCATGCATACAGATTCACCCTGTATGTCAGTTTCCATACGAGGCTCATGAAACAAACGTCGCGGTTAGGTCTTGGATTAAATTTCTCGCCCTTTGCGATAATGCGCCATCCCCAAGAACACCTCTTGCCCATGTAATGAGTGCGGGAAGAGAACAAATCACACCACGAAAGCGAGCAAGTTCATGACTAATGATTGTAAATCCATTCGGAGGGGATAAACACCGTCCTAGTCAACTGCCTGCCCACAGTCTAAGAAAGTGCCAGCTTTGTCAAACGTAGTCATGCTCAACCAAATATTAAACATCAAGAGTCTCTAGCTGACAGCAGCCCGGCTGCGCACTGTTATCCAGTTGCCTTATTATACTGAATAAATCCTCTCTATGTCAAGCACCATGCCTGGATTTTAAGACCTAATTTAATTCCAGCTATGTGCAGCTCTGGTGCAGGCCGTGTGTTTGTGCTCTGACGTTACAAGCGCGAGACTGTGATGAACTGTGGTCTGACTGTGTCAGAAAGTCTTGAAACAGAAAAGCCTGCAGAGCAAATGTGTGCCCAAGTGCTGTGATTTTTATTTTGACATTTGACACCCTGAGGGACATAAAATTTGATTTAAAATGAACAATCATTAAATTACAGAAAGAGGCTTTCATTCAATCATCCAATATTTCCTTTTGGCCTCCTAGGAAACATATTCGTATTCATGTAATTCAGGGCTGCCTGTTCAGTGCCTCTAATTGGATCTAAAGTTAGTAATCTTGTAAAATGCATATACTAAGAGCGGAGATAAGAGCACAAAAATGAACCTCCAAAAGAACCAAGCTTAAACGGGCAGCCCGTGTCGCCAGCATCACAGTAGTGCAAAAGGTTCTTGACTTTCAGGCAGCCACCATTCTTCACAAATTATTGAGCAGACAGAAGTTGAGAGGAGAGTGAGGAAATATTTCCACGTGTGCTTTGAATAAATTGCATTGTGCACTATGAGGCAATATTCCAAGGTGGCATAATACAACTGTGGAAATTGTTTATTTTCATCCATCCTCCTGCCACCATTCATCCATATTTCTGCCAGCAAATACAATGACATTGTTTCTGAGACAGCTGGGAAATGTTCTAGTCATCACCCCCAAAACCACATCCCTGCCAAAACACTGTGCACTGAGACTGGCTATAAGCAATCCCAGTTCAGACCACAGTGAAAACAAAGACAGAAAACAAACAAGCTGAGAGGCTACTTTTAACACACCGGGTTCAACAGCAAAATGAATGAAGCCGGGTCAGAAAACTCTGCTTTGGTCTGATGCTGAGGTTTGAATAATGTACCGTCAAAGTCTGCTGTGTTGAGAATACAAACAAATCATGGAGAAAATGCTGATATGCAACTTTAATACTTGACATGTCAGATACAGTGACTTTTAAAGATTCAACTCAAGTCAGAATATGGACCACCCCCAACCCCCAACCCTCATAGAAAAGACAAACAAACATTCATTTCTACACGTATAAAATAAAAAAACTCAGGCATCTTGAAAGAAAGAGTCCAGTTCCTCCGTCATCTCGGCCAAACCCTGGGAGGCGTTCGCTGCTGCCTCTCGAGCTGCACTGGACCCTCTGGCGGCGGAGTTTTCCTGCGTCCTCTGTGGAGTGTCCATCTCTCGCTTTATGTCCTTGCCTCCGCCTAACACTCTCTGGCTCTCTATAAAGTACTGGTTGGGGTGATTGAGCGAGAAACTGGCGTCCTCGATCTGCTCAAAAAAAAAGAAAGAAAGAGAAAACACAGGAGAGGAAGGACAAGAGAAAGTGAGAACAGCGGTCTCAGTTTTCACAGACGTGGCAGCATACTGACTGATGAGTCAATGTTGTGTCGCCTTTTACAAGATCGTCACGTAACATCTGCCTCATCGGGGATGATGTGGAATGGTTCGCTAATTTCCTAACAATTTACTAATTCATTAACAATAATGAGGACAGCAGGCTTTCACGGCCAAATTAGCGAGCTAAGTCACCGGCTAACTATTCCGCCAGAAAAAAATGAAACGCCCTTTCACGAAATAAAATGTCAAAATCACTCATAGTGAGTAAAAACCTATGAATCAATTAACACATTAAGTTCGAGCTCTTCCAGATGCTCTTTCTGTGACCTTTTCCATAATTTTTAAACAAATTATTTTATTGTGATTGATGTTTTCATATTGAAGGAGTAAATGTTTGAAATTGCTGTAATAGATGTGTACACAACTCTATCAGCGTCTCCCGTGTGCCAAATTGAGATCAGTAAGGAGACATTTCACTTCGCTACCTACCTGTTGAACCACTAGAGTGACGAAAATAAGCACTTAAAGGGCAATTGTGTATGGATTTTACTGCTTCCTAAAATAATACTGTAATGTATCTGCAGGGGGCTGAAGGGGTTGTTGATCAATACTGACTACTTCTCCAGCTGCTTACATGCAAAATCCGCCTGTTAAATCTTTTATCAGCCAGTAGCTTCATAAGAATGTGAATTCAATGTGTATAATTTGTCCTGTGAAGCAAATTGATTAATTTTACACATGACTGCAAAACACAACATCTTTGTTTTTTTTTTTCATCAATTGTTTGCATGGACTAAATGACATGTAATGACTGTAAAGAAACGCATGACGAATTAAACAAATGCAACACAATGTCTTAATTAGTGACTTTTAGAGGTGCTGATACAGTAGGTGGATTTTTTCCAGTCACCTGGCTCCGGCTTCATATTTTTTGTATAGACATGATGTTGAATTGATCTTATCATCCAACTCTTTGCACGAAAGAGAATAAGTGTATTTCAGCACACGTATTACAGTAAATATGTAATGACATGTAAAATGAAAAAGCCTGTCATGGCCACAAATTCTTACAGAATCTGTAGTTACTCCAATGATTCATCCACCTCCCAAAAAACATTTAAAGCCGTTTAAAAATGGCGTATTATTTGGTGACCTGTGGCTGTTCCTAAGACTTATTCATAGTGTATCTGACAGTAGTATTATATTTGCTGTTGGTCTTTCTGAAACTGAGTTGTAACAGCAGATGCACAGATGCACAAAACAATCAGTAGTTTAAACTGTGGTGCTCCAAGTGTGTTATATTGCTCTCATACTGTGGTGCAGCTGATGTAAGGTCCAACCTTGAATTTTTATGAACCAATCCGACATCTAAACTGTGTGCCAAACTCGGCTGAATGTCATGCATTTGCTGTCACAAATCGCAAATATGTTTATAAGTTTAAGACCTTGCTTTTTTTTTTCAATCGCTGCTTTTCTCTGAAACGAGGACCCTGAGTGTGACTGAAAGGGATGATGACTCAAGCATCCAAACTAAAACAGATTAAATTAAATAAGTATCCACAGGGGACAAAATAGATCTGAATGCTATAATAAACCTATAAAAATTAAGTGGCTATGACAGCCAGCTAATGATGGAGGGGATGACAGTTCTGGGTCTCTCCTGAGCCTTCATGCATGAGATGTAAGGACCAAACCCCCTGCCTCTGACACAGGTAGCCCCAGTTATTCCCCGCTTCAAATTAAATCTGCACTTACATTGTGTGTGAGTTCAAAGTACTTCTGGCAAGCCAGCTGATAGTGCATTCCTTTAACCAGCTCCAGGATCTGCAAAAAAACGGTAGAGCATAGGTTAGGTTTAAATTTGACTATTTTCTTACACTGTACAACTGTTACACCTTAGATACGGACACAGAACATTTACAGAGGATATTGTCAACATTGTGTGCTGTTGCAGCCCTGTATTTAAAATCGTTTTACCTGGCTTTCGGTCAACTACCTACACAAACATTCCTCATAAATCATAATGACAGCGGTGAATGCATCCTTTAAGAAATCTTTGCAAATGTAATGAAAACAGATCACAGGCTTATTTGGGCTAATTTAAATATTCATGCCCTGGGTCAAGTCTTTGTGGAACAACCGTTGGCAACGATTACACCTTCAAGTCTTCTGGTACATCTTAATTTTGGGCTTTCCTATTTTTTCTTTCAGGTTTTCCAAGTCTCTGTAAAGTTGAAAAAGTGAGGATGAGGGCAGATATTTTCAAAGTCCAGGCTTTGGTCGGGTCACATAAGAGCTCTCACATTCTTGTACTAAAACCACTGCAGTGTTAGCGTGACTGCATACTCAGGGTGACTGACCTGCTGAAAAATAAATCCAAGGTCTTCAGCACTGACTAAGAGAGAGACTCTTCTGAGGAATCTGCCTGTATTTGGCTCCTTCATTACGCCCCATATTCCTGAAGGTTGCCTGCAGCGTGAGACTGCCACAAGCATGCTCAACACTGGGGCCGCTATTAGATCAGTGATGAGCTGTTCTTAGTTTCTGCCAGATATTGCAGTTTTTAATCATTTTGTTTAATGGAATACCAGGATAATTTGCAAAAATGCGCACTAAAGACTGATAATAAAGGGCGAGCACTAGCTGTGCTGCAAGTTTTATTTCCATTTTCTCTCATGCAAAAGGGAAAATATCACACTGATGTGATATCAGTACTTCCCATTTATGAGCTTTACTCTGGAAGGTTCTTAGGATATTAGAGAAACATGTCACTTGATCGTAATATTACAGCTTTAACTATCTTTCCATTTCAGGTATTTCAGAAATAAACCACTAGTGTGGCAAGATGTTGTAGGTCATTCTGTGAAAACAACAGTAAAGCAGATCATTATGATTTTGAAACTTGGGGATTGCCATGAAATTTTTTACAGACATTCATGGATCCTCACTTTGGTGATCTTGACTTTTCATATAGCGCCACCAGAGGGTCAAATTTTCCACTTATCTGGTGAAATATAATTTTCCTCTGGCATCACTATGAGGTTGACATTTGTGGTTTTGAATGAAATATCTCGACCACTATTGCACGGATTGCCATGATTAATGACTTTGGTGATGCATTGGCTTTTCTTCTAGCTCCATCATCAGGTCATTATTTGAATTTGTCCAGTACTTTGGTTTATGACCAAATACCTGTAAAACTAATGACTTTCCCATCAGTCTCAGCTGTACTTTGTGTTTAGGGATAATTAGCATATGTTAGCATGCTAACACGCTAAACTACGATGGTGAACATGGTATGCCTGCTAAACATCAGCATGTTAGTATTGCCATTGTGAGCATGTTAGCATTTAGCTCAAAGGCCTGATGCAAGTACAGCCTCAGTAGACTATTAGTCTGGTCAGGATGTATTCTGTATGACAAAGCTATTGTCAGCACAGTGTCTCTGATGTTTATTCTTCTCACAGGTTGGTGCCATCTGTACTGCACTGGTTAGTGTCAAATCTGTGCTGCCACTACTTTCAACTTGCGTATTTTCAGCACTATCTACTGTAGATGAAACGTTAACAAGACTCGACTTCTAAGACCCACTGCTCTCAGCCACAGAGGGTTTTTATTTGACACAGATTTTATAGAGTCATTGACAAAATCAATTTATATTTGCTGAGTTTCATGAGATCAGAGGAGAAATGTAATACAGAAGATGTTAGAAGCAGATAATGGTGGCTAGAGGGCTGTCCCAACATTTGAGAGACCTAAAACAGCAGAGGGGACGGCACCCACCTGATTGATTCCACTGGGAGACACCTTGTAGAACTGCAGCTTCTGCTTCAGCAGTTCTGGGTCACTGTGACGGAACGGACACCCTATAAATATAACATGAAAATGTATTAAAGTAAATATATATATGTAAATAAACAATTAAGATATTACTTGTTACACTGATGGGAGGAAACTGAAATACTCAGCATGTGAAAACTATATGCAGAGATTTTGGTAATGACTAATGTCCACAGTCAGTTGTGTCACTAAGCCAAGTGCTTTAACTAAAAAGCCTGATAATGATAGTTGAGTGGCTCATCACATGGGTAATGGCTTCTTCCAACAGCCGTCAACTCACCATGATGGTCGCCTTGGCTGGGTGGGTTTGATAAAATCACCTTCATGCAACTGTAGGGGGTGTAGTCTGCTCGCTTGCCTTCTTTGCCAAACATGTGGCGGATGCCGTAGGCATATGCTTTGTCAAACTTCGGAGAGAGAGAGAGAGAAGAGGGGAGAGAGGAAGAGGAGGCATTAGTGAGGATGAGAGTGTAAGAGGGACAAGGTTGGGGCGAAAAGAGACATTGTCATACATCATGTCAGTTTTGACAGGGTGTTTTCCTCAATGAAATATAGAGCTATTAGAGAGAACCTGCTGTAGAGGTGTCACCACACTTGAGATAGTTGAATTATGGATACCGTAATAAGGCCATCTTTCCCTCTCATTGCGTTTGCCCCTTGTCCTGCAGAGCACTTTGACACAATATGAAGAGTATGTTTTAAATAAAGGAATAAATTTAAGGAATCCCAACGCAACATACCAGTATTGAGTGCAAAGTGACCACCACTCCTGCCTAAAAAATGTAGCACTTCAATATTATACCAACATTACCAACTCTTGTTTAAATGTATGTGGGCATGTGTAAGATCCATGTTAATATGGGCTTGTATAGAGCTGAAACGAGTAGTCGACTGACAGAAAATTAAGTACATTCACTCAAGTGCTGTACTTGTACTATAGTGTACTATACAATTATGGTGGTACTTTATTTGAGTATTTCCATTTTATATTAATTTATCCTTTTACTCCACTACACTTCAGAGGAATAAAATATTGAACATTTTATTCCACTACATTTATTTGACAGCCATAGTTACTAGTTACAAAAAAAGTAGTTGGGGCTCCTTGTCACATTTCAGATGTTTATGAGTTGTTAGCAGTTCCACCAAAGAGACATTTCCCCTGTAAACGTCTCAGATGATTTCATTTAATTAACTGTTTGAGGACCAAACAGGTAAAATTACCCAATATTTCTCAAAAACAGCAAAGACAGATTTGTGTATGAGAGCTTTGTCTTTTCTCCTTCCTTGCCCATCTCACGACCCCTCAGATTTATTTTGTGACCCGTTGGAGGGGGGCTGACCTCTTGGTTGGGAATCACTGGACTAAAGTAATTAACTGTATCTAAAGTAGTAAAACAGTGAAATGCTTACACATTGATGCATCAGTATTAACAATCAAAACAATTTAATTTTTTAGATTTTTAAATGTCAAACGGCTTCTGTCAGTCACAGAGGCCGTTTTCCTGTAAAACAACTGTAACTTAAGTAAAGGATCTGTGTACTTCTTAAATTTTATGTTGCATTTCTTTGTCTTGTGTGATAGTTAACTGAGTATCTTTAGGTTTTGGGTTGTTGGTCGGACAAAATGAGCAAGTTGAGGACATCGCCTTTGGTTTGAGGATGTTGTGATGGGCAGTTTTCACCATTTTTCTGTCATTTTATAGACTGAACAATAAACAAACATTTTGATATATTTTCTCTGGCCCTTTTTTGATTTACAGTAAAGCTGCAAGTTATTACCGACAAACAAATGTACAACATGCTGCATTCACAGTCGGACAAACTAGGCCTTGCCTGATCTTATTCAATTTATCTATGACCACATTGCAGCAGAGCTTGAGTTCAGTCAAACTATGCGAGTCCCTGATTTAATGTCTGGAAAAATCTTTATATGATCTCCCAAAAAGCAAAATATCAAAGTCAAGGACACAAGTGAACCGTACCAATAAACTTTCAAGTGCCAAGCTTCTGCAAACCTTCACGGCATCTTTTGTGATCTTTGACGGGGGTCATTCTACACAATCTTCACAGTGAACTCCTTTTATATGTACAGAGCTCATGTGCAACCATTAAAAATGAATTACAGGGACCCCTGCCTCTAAAATCAAATAGTAAAATACACACAGCGTGCTTCAACAGTGGCAGAACACAATCACCATCACCATGCACCCATCATAACACATTAATGTTGCAATAAAACCCTTGAACTTGCTAATGTGACAAGCTGCGGTGGCAATTTAAAAATCCATAAAATCTTCTTTAAGTACAATAAATCAAATATTAATTATGTAAAGCTTCTAAGGATTCAAGAGGCCATTTCCTGATTTAAGACCCCCCTACTCTATTAAAACGAATCTTGGAACTCCACTGGCACTGAAGTGTGTTTAATATGTATTATGTGAAATAATTAGGATATAAAAAGATCCTATGTGGTCTTAAAAAAGTGATACAAAGACTTAGAAATGATATGATATTCAAGTTTCACTTCTTCCAGGTGAGACTGAGGTGGTCTGACTTTTTTGCTAAACATAGTAATTAAAGATATAACTTTGCAAGAACAACAGATTATAAACCAGCTGTTTCCTAATTCTGGGATTAATCACAAACAGCTCTATAGCTAAACCTTAACAAATGAAAATAATGTGTAATAACAGATTAGACTGAACCGGTTTTGACCTGCCATTTTCTAAAGACATTTAATTTCCCCTAAGCAATCAGAAGTTGTACAATGCAGCTCGTGGTTTATTCTTAACTTGTCCCATTTTTTACTCATCTTAAATGCAACTCCTCTAAATATAATAGGATTTTTTCAGTGTTTCTTTTAATCACCAACTGTGTTCCTACACTTCAGCCTACACTTCAGATAATCCTGGATATACTCTAATACAGCTGACCTCCAAACCGAGGGGAATTCAGGGGAATTCAGAAAAGGAGAGCAGAGAGTCTAAACACAAGCACAAAAGATGCATTGAAAGGAGCAGAGCCGCAGTTCTTCTACTGCACATCTTGGCTCATGGGGCTACATCACTGTAACATCCCCCCACACTCTAGGACGCATTCACAAAAACCTGCGGCAATGGAGACAGAGAAATAGGACACAATCAAAGGGATTACGTACGTGTGTGTGTGCATGTGCGCGCATGTGTGTAAACTTGGCATGGCTTCTTAGGCTCAGTCCATAGTGACTGATTTGCCTGTAGCTCCAATTCCTCTTGTATGTAATACCATTAAAATACTTCCCCTTTTTAATCTGCACTACAGGCCTTTTCAGAGCCTAAAATCAATAAAAGGTGAGGGACTATAAAATACTGCAAGTGCACACAAGTTAAGAAGTTTGATGTTGCGGAAACAAGAAATGGGCCACCTTTTAAAAAGGTCATTTTCACGCAATGCACAAGCAGAATTTTAAACTAAAAGGCAGTGGAGGCAAATTAGAACTGCACATTCTAATCATTCAGTTTTTTGGTTCTTTAGTGGCGCCTGTTGTTACGCAATTACAAAAAGAAAGAAAAAGCACAGGTGTAAATAATAAAATGAATGATGGCTGGAGTCCATTTAGCTGCTTCAGTTTCAGGGTCCTGGTATTGCGCATGTTGGCTCACTGTCATCACTCGCTGGGACACTTGAGTAGAAAAGAGCCATCGTTAATGTAATTAGTTACACCTGTGCTTTTCTTTCTATGACAAATCAGTCAAAATATCTGCTGTGAAAAAGGCCTGTTATAGCCCGATGATACTGAACACCCCAAATAACAAACACTCTGACTAAATACTCAAAAGATTGAGTCAGAAAAATGATATCCCGCAGATAGAAATGAATGAAGGAGCAGAGAGTTAATGGATGATTAGAATAGTTATAATTAGAATAACTTCTCTTTCAAATCAAACCTCTTAAGATATGAGGGGAAAGTTTTGTTCTTGCAACTGCATTTATAACATTTTTTCTACTCAAACAGAGTTTAACCATGTCATGTGATATGTTACCACACTTTAAGAACAAATATTACTGGGAACATTGCAGGAAAATTGCAGATGAACATTTAATATCCAGGAATTCACATTACAGACATGACCACTGACTACGCCTGTAACAATTTGGCCACTATATAGCACATTGACCATACACGGTCCAGCCATATACCAGGTTTTGACCTAGTCTTGTTTTTTATTTAAATGAACACTTCATATTTGATTTTTAAAATATTGTGACAAATACATGTACTGAGCGAGATCTTTTACAATTGAAAAATAAACACATCAGTGCTCTTTGGTGCAAAAGCTATGCGATTTGAATTTCGAAATTAACTCAAACATATCTTTGGTATTTCCGTGCTGCAATTTCTTGTTACTAATCTGTCAACACATACAGAGACACTGATATATCTGTGATATCAGCTATGTTCTAGTGTGGTTCTAGTGTGTATTTCTCAGTGAAAGCAAATGCCAATAGGAAAACTTGTATGTCCAGCATGAGCAGTAAAACTAAGTGCAATTCTCTAGACTTTTTGATTTCAATCATTTACATCAGATAACGTTGTGTTCGACCGATACTGTATTTATTTAAGGATTGGAATCATGTATGTGAAGTTGTGGAAATAGTAGCACTATTCTGCAAGAAACTCACTATAGAAGATAAATGACACAAAGCCTTACTTTGTTTTTTTTCCTACATCCTAATGAAAGAATGACCCTACTATCTAGTTGAATGTTTTTGTTGTGTACTTTCTAAAACGAATTAAAGAAAGAAAAAAAACTCACTAACACAAAATAGTCTCTCTTGGATCTCTTCAAGAAAAAAAAAAACTTTTCCAAAGAGAGGTAGACCCAACAAATTACTAAGATTCAGGATATATTTTTATACAGGGTAGCAAAGAAGGGGCTAGGGGCGTCTTTCAAATGTACTGAAAAATACCAGTGACGAAAAACATAACATGGCGTACTTTTGTAACCAAAATTTAAGAGCAGTTAATATAAACTGTCATCTAATGAATCTCTTCCATTGTTGGAACAGACCCCGGAGGAAACCAAACCTATAATGTGAAAAATGGTGTCAGTTAGTGGGAATTAATTAACCTGAAGTTAACATCTGTAAAGCAAGCAGTTCAGAAGCAGTCCTACCCCAAGGCAAAAAGAACACACTAAAATGTGGTACAAATGGACACTCCTCTAAATGAACAGGCTAACTTCCGTGGCAAGAAAAATGGATAGATCAAGTCGATTTCATCAATTTTCTCTCTCCCTCTAGTCTAATATTACATCGCCTCTTCCTCCAGGCCTCCCTTTCGGCATCGCTGCCTCCCATCTTTTTCTCTGTGCCTGTCGCATACTAATGAGCAAGCTTTGTGCAGCCTGCCACAAAGTGCATTCCCCGACTTAACACATACATCATTGTGAGAACTGCGATCTGGTCAGCACCATTCTGCTGCCTCTGCTGCGGAACAAGAGCTGCGCTTTGTGCACAGCCCATCACACTTTCTCTGGGAGCTTGTACATGGGAACCAAGCCACCTCAGAAACTGGGCACCAGAGAGGGCTGTAACATTCAGTCACAGTCCAGTGTACTGCAGTTGCCATGAGGCTCCTACTGAGGGCCAATAACAGATACAAGGATGGGAGAGACTGAAGGCAGGATAGATGGACACTGCTTTATTAGTCTAAAAATGTGCTTTAACAGGTGTCATTGACAAAGCTGCTTATATGAGGCTATATTCAACAAAAGATGATGGGAAATCTTTAGATGGCTCGACTAGAAATACTTTTTTCCCCCTCTTACTGAATTAAATCTTTAGGGAGTAAAGAACCACAACTCAAAAATACCCATCCTGACTTCTAACATATTTTGCTGCAGTGCGAAACTATTTCAAAGAGCTACACAAATTACTGGTGATGTTTTTGTTTACTTTTCATCTCAGATTAGTATTACAACCTTGTTAGTTCTAGTATCGTTTCCCTTACCAGTATTTACCCTCGTCTTACATACAACTGCTCATTGCAATTAATAGTAAACCAGCAGGATACTCATTTTTACAATAATAAAAGGAATCTATTATTGTGTAAGGGCAAGCCCAGTTAGTTCTGTTAATTTCCTAATGAGCTATGCAGCACAACAGATTTGAGCCTGTTCAATTAATGTTAGACATTAGCCTTGCTATAATTAATATAAAAAAAGTGGTAATATCAAACTCCTGATTTTTCCCCCCAACTTTCTACAAAGTTGTTCTTTTGCACTCAGGAAAGAGATGTGAAAAACCTTTGCAAGTGACTGATTTTCAAACAGTTAAAAACATGAAGGACCCTCAGTGTATCTTTGTGCATCAGAGTCTGGTCAGAGTTCTCTGATGCGTCTTCTCATTACTACTGAAACTGTGGCACCAGCAGAAAACAGAGGCTCAAGATATTCCCACAACATGCCCGCACACTTTGTCTGGCTGATGCAATACGTGTCCCCGGACTGGAAAGAGTGCGGACTACCTGGGGTGACATGCCAGCCATGTGATCTACTGCTACAAATCCTTATTCAAAGACAACACAGCTCGGGGATCAAGGCTGACCACACGCACTACTGTGCCAGATTGCTGCACTGGGAGTCTATTCAACTCAGCACAATTAAAGATTTCTTGGCACTCACCTTTTAATACTGCATCTTTTGATGAGCACTCAAAAATGTGTGAGATGAAGCTGTGTATGGATGCTTATCAGTGCAGATCAGATGGATAGTCAGATTAACAGTATTTCTTATGCTTTTACTTTGGAAATATAAGTTAATAAAATATAAATTATTATAAAAACAGGTCACGTGGCTTATTAGACAAGTCCCTCACTGTGTCACAGTGCGGTCAGATCATGCTTGTTTGATATCTAGCTGTCAAGTACTCCTAGCTGGGGCTGGGCAACAAACAGTCTTATGAGGTAGACATGTAGTATTTGTTTACATGTATACTTAAAATTCAATTTAATCACATTAATGCATGTTGATGCAGCAATACAGAAATATGTGGTGACACCCCGATAACAACAGACCATGTTTGAATAAAGCCCTGACAGTTTTACTACAAAGAAGGACTTAAATGATACATCACATTAGATGAGTTATTTCAACTGAAAATAATAATAAATATGGTCGGACTGTTATACCCTTTAAAAATGAAGAAAAATACCATGATGTGAGTTTTTGAATATAGTGCACAGCCCTACCAGTCATGTCTAGCAAGTGATGCTGCTACTAAAAGAAAAAAAGAAAGAAATGGCTCAAGTGGAGCTTTTTTATGATTATGAACTTGCAGATATTTTAAATACTCATATTGCAATTTGTCTTTTTAGGACAAAGTTTGTTTGGTTGCTTTTGGTTTATATCCAGGGAACCTCTGAGAGCAAAATCACTGACATAGTAAAGGGTTTGGGTGAGAGACACAAACTGACGTAAGTCAGAGTCAAAATTAGGGCTGTAAAACTACACAGTTATTTTCTCAATTAATCGATTCACTGTTTGGTCTAAAACAATGTTGTTAGAAAATAGTGAAAAATTACCTTAACAATTAATCTATTATCAGAATGGTTGAATCCACTAATCGTTTCAGGCAAAATCCATAATTGTAACTTCCAAGATGATTTTTTTATGTTTGAATGTTTTGTTTTTGCCACTATAGATCATGGCTCAGAATAAAGTGAACTCAAATGAATTGAAAGTTCATTTTCATGTTTCATGAACTTCAGTGTGAATCTTGTAACAGACATGATATCTCAACCGGGAAATCCTAAGTGGCTGCACTGAGGACGGAGCATAAAAATCTACTCAAAAACCTCAGTGAACTATGAATCAGTCACATCTCACTTCTACGATGGGCCAGCCGAGGGCGAGGCATAGGGGATGTTCCAACAGTCTGTAGGGTATACTGTAAAAGCAAATTGATACAATCCCTTTTCTTGACAGTCAATAAGGACATTGACATGTATAAAGCCAGACTTTTTGAACTATGTAGTCAAGCCAAACTAAGTCAGACACACTGTGTAACAACATATCTGCAGCTTTCTAATGACCTAATTAAAGGAAACCTAATGCTGTAGCTGTTGATGTCAGAAATGTAAAATCATGGGAGAACTGTTAAATAAATGTTGGTGCAGTCCAGACTTGCTTAAAATAAATGTATAATAAATGCATTACAACACTGCATGATTCATTTCTTCTGAATTGCACAGTATGAAATTCAGTCTGTTCTATCCAAACTGTTCCATCAGGTGGAGTCAGTCATTGTTGTCTCTTATTCACATTACGGATAGCGGTTCTCGTCATGCAGAACAATTTTAATGTCCTTACTGAGACTGTCTTCTATTGAGAGACACAATAACTGAAGCCACAACCACTTAAGTCTTCATTAGCCTCATCACAGTACGGCGTGCAAATAATGATACCAGTGAAGTTTCTTTTAATCAATACAGCTTTGATGGGGTCACTTCATCACCAATGCAACAGCACCACCCATTTAAGGGTTGAATAGCACTCTGGAGAAAGAGAGGCATTCAGACATTCAAACTGCTGTCCTATAGTCCACTCATCTGGTGTTCAAGGATAAACTTGCAAAAAAAAAATGACACTGGGCATGTTTAGAATTCAGCAAACACAAGCCTTTAAAAACTAAATGGCTGTTTAAATGAAAATATTTATTGTAGTTCTTGTTTTGAAAAGAATGTTGGATAAAGTAAATAATCTAAAATAAAAAAACAAAATAAAAAAAACAGTGGCATCCCCCCATATCTTTTATGATATGAACTGGGTTTTTGCATAATTGTCATGCGTTTCTTTATTATCTAACGTTTAGTTAATTTAGTTGACTATGATCCTTTTATGACAATACAACCATAAATCCATCCCCTTGCTACCTGTTGGTCTTATTAAACATTACATTTGGGTGAGCAGGGCAACCAACATCAATATTTAACCGGAAATTGAGTGATCAAAAGTAACTGCGCTTATTCACTCATTTGTTTTCAAATCCAGGATAGATTTATAAAAGATTTAAATTAAAAAAAAGTTTTTAAAAAAAATCATAGCATTAATGTTGTCAACATTACCTTGTCTGTATCCACTTTGCCTCTTATGAACTCTGACCTCCAGAACTGCAGTGCTTGCTCCAGAGAGAGGCCAATACCTTTGAGGAAGAGGCCGTACTGCATACGACCTCCATGGCGGAGGTGGTGGTTCTCTCTGAGGGACTGGTGGAGCTGCCTCATACAGAGTGGGAATGACTTTCCTGAGAGCTGGAGGCAGACAACGATTAATGACTAACATGCAGATATGGACTACTATTTTTTATTTATTTATATTCTTGCTTAATTTTTAATCTTTTATTTTATCTCCCTCTTCAATTGCGCACATGTTAAACATAATGTGAATGTGGCTCTAAACACACTTTCTATTTATTCCCAGCTCTGGCCCACCAGAATTACTGCACAAACCTCAAACCTCCCCTTTTACTCTACCCATTCCCAGGCAAAATGGCACCTTGAACTTGACATTTCAAGGATAGATGGTCGATGCAACTTACTGAATCAATTTGTTCCAAGGAGATTTTCCCGACATTCTTCTGGATGCTGTAATCCTGTCCCACATAGGCGTGACTAAAATAAGAAACAATATTAAGAAATGTCAGGACTGTGAGAATTTCTTTAGTAATATTAATTTTAGAAGCAATCGGGGCCGCCATGAAAACTGACACACGTTTCCTCAATGTAATCAAGCCTGTTTGATAGAAAATAAGGTTAAAATCTGACACAAAGACTGGACACACTAATTTAAAAAAGTAAATAGAATACATCCCCGGTAACCTCCTGCCAAACAAACTTAAATCTGCTAAGCTCCTATCAGTAGATTTTTAAGTCAATGGGTTTGGCAACCCCTTGAGTCCCGTGTGTCAGAGATTTACATCACATTGTGTTCCCCTTACCATCGAGATTAGTGGCCTGCCCACTAATCTCAACAACATGCCCACTAATCCCCATCAACAATCAGGCAACATGACTTCTTCCACCCCTATATTCATGTTCTTACTTTCATCTGAAGTAAGATAAACACCCTCACTGTGTTCTGAGCCGAAATGAAGGCTGCTGCTATTTAATACAAACGTGTGTGCTGTTGCTGATTCACATTAACTTTCAATAGTGAACAAATTTAAGGTTTTTACATTAAGGCATCTACATGAAGTGCCACCTTAGTAGCAGAAGTTCACCGAAGTTCTGTTGTTTGATCAAACGTGATAACTATATGGACATTTTACATGCTTTTTTTTTAATGGGTAAAATCCTAGACTGATAAAAAAAGATGCAGTTTTAATGAAGTTCTTAAATGAAGCAACAGGCTTGTATTGCACCTAAAGCTCAAACACACCAAGCAACAGCTTTTACTGCACCATTCCTGTCTTACGGAAAACCACTTGCACTGTGCCCACATCACAAGCTCTGATCAGTTGATGCACAACATAAAGTAGGTATCCCAAACATCTGGAATTATGTAGGGTGCATACTGAGCTCTGTTTGATCTATTTTATTCTATGAAATGCATCTTTGTACAAAACTTAAGCCTATTATAATTAATTAAGAAATCTATCCTAAAAGCAACTACTGGGGGAAATCATGGCCCCCACCAATCAATAACCAATATTACCCACCAATACAAAGATACAGTGCATGAGAAATTGTAGGAGAAACAATGAACATGCTGCATAGTCCTAATTACTTAAAGACTGAGTAGCTTTAACAATAGGAATAGATGATGCTGCACACGTAGCCAGGCACCACAAGTTTTACACAACATCTGGACTTGTCTACGGGGACAGATTGGGTTTACTCAGACCAGCCACAAGCCTCCAATGTTCTTTGGTGTCAAAGATCAATCCTGCTAAATCTCTTTTTCTACAGAGTCCTGGCAAAGTGGCAGTGAAGTTATTAATCCTGCTGCTTACCTGAGGTGGTTAAGGAGCGGTTGGAGCCGTTCATCAGAATGCACTGCTGGTAACGAGCGGGCTGTCAGCTGCAGAAGAGATGGACGTCACAAGAGTAATGGTAAATAGTGTCAGTTAAAGGACTAGAACAGCCNAATAATTACTAATTAAAATTTAAGGAAGTATACACAATCACTTAATTAAGACTCAAATGTTTTTTTGGAACCACGTTATCCAAATCAGAAACAAAACAATTCAACCAAACAGGTAAATATACCGTAGTATCCATCAGGGATGAACTTGATTGTGGGTTGCTCAGTGGTGGCATTACTGTGATCGTAACTAAAATGACCACAATTACAAGACTCGCAAGGATCTTGTGTTATTGAATGTTTGGTGGCGGCACCAGAAAGCTGACTGTCAGCTTGGTGTGTGAGGGCCCTTAAAGTGGTTATGTCTCTACATTAAAATTCCCTTAGCTGTATTTANTTTCTACAGAGTCCTGGCAAAGTGGCAGTGAAGTTATTAATCCTGCTGCTTACCTGAGGTGGTTAAGGAGCGGTTGGAGCCGTTCATCAGAATGCACTGCTGGTAACGAGCGGGCTGTCAGCTGCAGAAGAGATGGACGTCACAAGAGTAATGGTAAATAGTGTCAGTTAAAGGACTAGAACAGCCCGTACATTGCAGGTTAAATACTACATAGAACAATAATTAGGGCCACAGCTTAGTAACTTAAGCAGGTTGAATAAAACCGCACCCGAGTTAATTTAAATAATTACTAATTAAAATTTAAGGAAGTATACACAATCACTTAATTAAGACTCAAATGTTTTTTTGGAACCACGTTATCCAAATCAGAAACAAAACAATTCAACCAAACAGGTAAATATACCGTAGTATCCATCAGGGATGAACTTGATTGTGGGTTGCTCAGTGGTGGCATTACTGTGATTGTAACTAAAATGACCACAATTACAAGACTCGCAAGGATCTTGTGTATTGAATGTTTGGTGGCGGCGCCAGAAAGCTGACTGTCAGCTTGGTGTGTGAGGGCCCTTAAAAGTGGTTATGTCTCTACATTAAAATTCCCTTAGCTGTATT